>BPLQ01011982.1:0-49094 GCA_021605075.1 Caerostris darwini
GAAAACCTTTATTTTTAAATTTATTGTGTGATGCTGGTTGTGGAGTATATTTTTTTAGAAATTATATAATTTATAGTGATCATTTCTGTTCGTGGGTTGACCAGTATCAGATTGTCGGTAATTGTTTCTTTAGAACTATTGTAACACATTTAATGACAAACGATTGACATGCACTTCATATAGTCTTGCATTTTATTTTACTCTAATGCCTTTTTTGAGTCTAATACTCGTTTTGAGTTTTTTTTGCATGCCTTTTCTTGCAATATGGATAAATAGGGGTAGTTAAAAAATATCTTTTGAATGCTATTTACTCTCAAACAGCGGTGTAGTGCCCAAGTGGCTAGCGCTCTGACCTTTGGTATTAGGTTTGAATCCTGGCGGGGGCATGAATGTTTGTTGGTGGGTTGGAATCCACTTTAAACTGTATTTCCCGGTCTGTTTATCTTCTCGTGTGCACAAGATGGCCATAGAGCGAGACACCAAATCAATGACACTTAAATAGGCCAAACCATCGGCACATGGACCTTTTTCAGACTTGCGGACTTCTTTACTATACGAATATCTTTTCAACGGATCAATGTTGATTCTCGATATTACGAAATGTGTGATTTGATTTTGTTTGCCGACGGTTTTTTTAAGCCATATTACTTAAAACTCTTTTAGTAGGGTGATCCTTAAAAATCAATTTTTGGGATTTTGATGGCGAACCAAGGCCCACCATGGACTGTTGCACAAATTAAGAAGAAGATGGAGTAGCTCTAATTGAAGGGCACACAAAACTTCATGCAAAAAACGAAGAACCAAAACAATTCTTTTATTAACCTTAGAATAGTAGTTTAGAAGAAAGTGTCCGGAATCTATGATGTCTTACAAGAAAGTATAAACAAAACGTAATTCTTTTTTATTGGTTTGTTCAATACTCAACAAATCGAAAGTCTTTTAGATTGTAATAAAATATTTATTGAAGAAAGTTAGTTTAAATGAAGTTAGTTCAGTTCTAATTTTTATTGAAATTCAAAAACTTTCATAATCGTGGTAGTGATTTATTATACAAAAATTACATCAATCCTTTTTTTTTTACAAAGTAGAAAACAAAATAATAGTGCGACCTGTAGAAAATTTATAAAAAAAAAAAAAAAAAAAAAAAAAAATTTACTGTCATATGAAGACTATCTTATTCTTTATCGAAGTTTACTTTCCCAAATATTTTCAGTATTCATTAGGTGAACAAAATTGTTTAAACTATCATTTTAAAATTTGTAATAATGCTTCCTCATACGCACTGGCAAGAAATTGGCTCCTGTGGCTTACAGTAGAAATGGTAAGTTTGATTATAGACTCTCACTCTGAAAGGAAGTATCGCGCACCCTGTGTGTTACGGAGTATCGAGATTTCGGCTTAGAAGTGGAGTCCATCCATGAATCTATAATTATCTGTCTTTAAGTGTGTTACATATTGTATGTCTCTAATTGTATGCATGTGATGTTTGTGCGTGTGTAAATAATGTTATGAGTTCTCCAACCTGTGCCTCAAGTATCTCAATTCCCAACCACATCTACTTACAATCTATTTATGTTATACATACAATCTGTATATATTTAATATTTGACATCTAGTAGCTACTTTCAATGTGTGATATGTCTTCTAAGAAATACTGAAAAAAATTAATGAAAAGCAATAATTTTGAACATATAATTATTTTATTTAATATAATTATTACGATTATTATTATTATCGAATTATTTTTCCTTTTGTATATTAATTATTCTAATTAATTTATTTTGTCTTTTAAAAAGTTTTGTAGAATATGTAAAGTAGTTTCTTTTTATCTATATTAAAAATTATTTTTTGTTTCATGAATACCTAAATGTAACATAATAATAATTAAATAATTATTTAACGAAAAACAGTATTGCAAAAAGGATAGGATTATAATTTTAAGGAAGATCGCCTTATGTATTTAAATTGTTCAATTTCAATTAATGTTATCATTTTTCCAAAAAATATTTCAAATTAAGGATTTTTATAATTTAAAAATTAATAACTTCCATATTATATCTATAAATAACTAGATACTTAATTAAATAATAGAACAGATTGTAATCAATCTACTACAAAGATGTCAATAAAAATTTACTAAAACATTACTAAACTAACTATAACATTAACTAAATTAAAATTAATTTTAGTTTCAAATCATGTTTTCCTTTATGATTAATTCCTTTAATTTCAAATAGAATTGTTGGGGTAATATAATTAAATTGCATTAGATGAATGAAAACATAACGAATTAAATTTGGGCTTCATATTTCTATTCGTTTGATAGATTTGTTTTAGTAGAATTGAATGATCAATCATTAAAAATAGTTTGATAGGAGATTCAATTCCCTGGTTTCGAATATTTTAAAGTTTTATACTTAAAAATTACCTCAACAGCTGCATTGAAATAAGATGAAAAGCTGTGGTTAATTAGTTATTTTTAAATAAACTGAATTTCTTTACCTAGGTGAAAAATAATTATTGTGCCACATTTTGAAAGGATAAACTTTAATCATCAGCATGCATCGAATGGCTAATGGTCATTATGCTAAACAATCATCAATCAAGCACAGGTAGGTGTAAGAAGTTCCACACCTTTCGTAGCTTTCAACATTTATTATTTTTTTACCTTTGAGAATTTCTGACTTCATGATCAGGAATATGTTATAAAAACAAATTTAATTTTCTTGCATTTGACGAACAAACCTGTATCTCATACATAAAGATTTAAAATGACTAATACTTTTTGGATGATCGTTTAATTAAAGTAAAATATATCAAGTTTTTATAATCATATATAATTTCTAATATAAAACAAAACATTTGATGTTAATTAAACAAAATATTCATATATATCAGGAATAATTATAAATGGGCAATCTCTATATCTTTCTTAATTCTTATATCTTAACTTTTGGTATATTAATGAATAATATATATTAATGAATATTATAAAACCAAATATAATTTTTCTTAACTTTTGTGAACAAATATACATTTCATGAAACTTAATTAAAATACAATTAACTATAATAATAAAATCATAAAAAATAATAAATGTTTTCATAAAATTTAGAATTTAATTAAAGGAAAAAAAAGAACTATAGGATTCCAAATGAATTTCTTTTCATTAAAAATCTCATTTTCACTTCGAAATAAAATTGTCTTTGTTTTACCAGACGATCTTGTAAAACAATTTACATTATTTAATTATTAGCTCGTAAAATAAATTTAAATAAATATTATGTATAAGAAAGCTCGTTAAAGAAATTTAAATAAACCAATAAGAATAACTCTTGACAGAAATTAAAAAAAAAAAAAAAAACAATAAGAATAGGTTTTGACAGAAATTTAAAAATAAAATAAAACCAATAAGAATAGCTTTGACAGAATTTTTAAAAATGTAAACCAATAAGAATAGCTCTTGATAGAAATTTTTAACAAATAAACCAATAAGAATAGCTTTTGACAGAAATTTAAAAAATCCCAATAAGAATAACACTTACAGAAATTTAAAAATAAAATAAACCAATAAGCCATAAGTCATCGCACACTCTTTAAAACAATACCCATATATTTTATGGATAATAAAGTAAAAACATAATAAATTATTTCATTTTGAAAAGCATAAAATGCACCTACATTTTGTTAATATTTATTCTATCCCACAATTTCAGAAGTTGTAACAAATACTACTTATTTTCCTTAAATTTAGAGCAACCAACCATTCTGTTTGCATAATGGCGGATATGAATTCTTCTAATGGAAGTTTCTATGGACAAAATGTCTTCTGTTAGACTGTTGAATGTTAGTTACAACAAACATAACTTGTTTTGCCTCTAAAGAGTATAGTTCTCTTTAGAGAAAGTAGAGCATCGCAGTGACTCTGATGAAACTAATTACTCCCTTGTTTATAAACGTACTTTTTCTTGACTTACATAAACACCGGTAGTGAGATTTTGCTTTTTTTAAAGATATGTAGACTTTTTGAATTAATTTTTTTAAAGTGAAAGAAGAGGGTTAGAATTTTTAATTTTTAATTTTTAATAACGTTTTGCATTAATGCAATTCAGTGAGGCAGAAGAAAATTAGAAAAACAATGCTATAAAGTAACCTCCATATAACCTTTGAGCGCTAATACTAGATAAGATTCAAAAGATTTCAAATATCCAACTTAACATTTTTCTTGACTTACCAAGTTTCTTTCGGGGCAACTAAAAATAACATCCTTTTTACTATTCTAAAAAATTAAAACAGCTGTATATTTTAAATTTAAAACATATACAATGCCCATATGGCGAGCGCTTAATTTTAATTGCTGAGAATTTTTTAATGTTGTTGTTATTATTTCCCCTGAAGAGTACAAGAAAATCAAATACCGTGGTGCTCCCGAATAATATCGGCTATGTTGATTGTCAGCTCGGAATATAAATCCTCTTCCAAGGGATGGCCCAGACTATGCATGGCGGCTGCAACATCTGGGCAATCAAAGACATGATGAGGAGTAAGCTCGACATCAGGGCAATTGAGACACTTTTGGTGTTTTTTAACGCCATCAGCAGAAATTTATATATTTTTGTAGTGTTTCATCCCTAATCTTGGGAGAGTAGTAGCTGTTTTTCTGTACACATTTAGTTCTGTGATTTGGTATTTAGTTTTGGTCTTAGAAGGAATTATAATTTTAGATTTTGCCAAGGCATTTGCATGAATTTTTTAATAGTTTTCCAATTAGTAAGTATATATAGCCAAAAAATTGAATTAATTTTTATAAATAAAAAAGTAAGGGAATGCAAACTTGAAAAACATTTCTTTCATTCCATTATATTAAAACATCTTAATTATTGAATTACTATAAAGAATCGATACTTATATCGTTATTTTATTTACTTCAGATATTTAAATTAAGATACTATTGATCATAAATGTTTTTTATTCAAGAAATCTAAGATACTTTACACAATTATAAATTATTTCTTAAGCATTTTAAATGCTGCAAACAAAAAATTATTCTTATAATTGAAACAAGATATAATACTACATAAAATAATTACTTTAGCATAACGATATTTAATACAATATTGATAGCTAATAAGTGTGGAATTTATGAACATAAATAGAAAAATTAAGATTTCTAACAAAAAAAAAATATCGTAAAAAATATAAACACATTTAACAATATAAAAATAGAACAAAAAAAATTGAAGCCTAACCAATCAAACTACCATCATACTTATAGGAATTTATTTATTCATACAATTTTGGAAGATGATTTAGTCGCTAAGACTCTTTGCCAGCGTTAAATGAAACAATGTTTCCGATACTTTACACACAGTATCTTCCCACCCCAAAACTAATTTCAACTATAACCGAAAACCTTTCTCCCATCATTAAAGATCACAGAACCATATTAAGAATTCATCCGGAAGAAGAAGAATGGCTGGATGGCCTAGTTGTCCTTCTAGAATTCTAATTCAACCCACTGGAAGAAGGAGGTCCCCGTAATAATAACAACAACAATCTGCAATTTATTATTCTTGCCCCAGTCCGGTTTAATGCATTTAATTCAGTTACCCCCCTCCCCATGTACAACTCTTGGCAAACTTTGCTCCCCCAAGCTTGCTTTGGGCTGGGAAATTCCATTCGGGGGTCCCCCTTCTCGGACAACACAGTTTCTGAATGAAATATCCCAGATTAAGCGCCCGTGCTTTAGAGAGAGGCTTCCAGATAAAGACGCCCGTTGACTAGCATGCCCGTAAAGATTCCAACTTTTCTGGATAGTCAATAATTACTCGACTCGCGAAAGCTAGCGTCAAACCCTGTTGCATGAAAGCTGGCTTTGTTGGCTGTGCATTCCTCAGGCTCTTTGCATTTTATTAGCATGAGCATTCGGGAACTAATAAGCCGATAAGGCATTGCTTGTTGCTGTAGTTTATGATTTAATCATTTTGGTGAACTAGTCAACCCTAAGTGGATTAGGTTGGAATCGATGTAGACAGAAGGATTTGGGAATTAGAAGGTTAAAGCTGCCTTTGAACTGAGATGGACGGGTACGGTTATGACCGGTACTGAATTTGCAATTAGATAACCGATTGATGATTTTAAATTCAATTTGTGAATGCATGAGTTGGTTGAGTGAACGCGACCTTTGAAATATCTCTTCTCAATATGTAAATTGTTATGTAGAGCTCATTTCGTTGGAGGTTATTTCAACAAAAATCGAATATCGATTTGTTTTATAAAACAGATGTATAATACACTTAACTTTACTATCATGGTTACACTTTATATAAGGACTTTCTTTGTGACTTGATAACAAATAATCTATAAATAACAAATAAATTTGAATTTTATGAACATAAAATAAATTTCTAACAAAAAAATTAAATCTTTGTTTAAAAACTAAAAATACATTTAATGATATATATATATATATATGTATGTATTTAAAATCGAAGCTAAATCTTTATTTATTCATACAATTTATTTATTCATACAATTTTAGCACATGCATTTAGTCGCTGAGACTCTTTGCAGCGTTAAATGAAACAATGTTTCAGATACTTTACACACAGTATCTTCCCTCTCCAAAACTAATTTTCCCCTAACCGAAAACCTTTCTCCCACCATTAAAGATCACAGAACCATATTAAGAATTCACCCGGAAGAAGACACTACCTTGGTTGTCCTTCCAGAATTCTAATTCAAACCCCTGGAAGAAGGAGGTCTCCGTAATAATAACAACAGCAATTTGCAATTTATTATTCTTACCCCAATCCGGTTTAATCTATTTAATTCAGTTACCCCCCATGTACAACTCTGAGCAAACTTTGCTCCCCCCATAAGCTTGCTTGCTGGGAAATTCCAATAGTCCCCCTACTCGACAACACTCTGAATGAAATATCCCAGATTAAGCGCCCGTGCTTTAGATAGTGGCTTCCAGATAAAGACACCCGATGACTAGCATGCCCGTAACGATTCCAACTTTTCTGGATAGTCAATAATTACTCGAGTCGCGAAAGCTAGCGTCAAACCCTGTTGCATGAAAGCTGGCTTTGTTGGCTGCCAACATTCCTCAGTCTCTTTGCATTTTATTAGCATGTGGTATTCGGGAACTAATAAGCCGATAAAGCATTGCTTGTTGCTCTAGTTTATGATTTAATCATTTTGCTGAACTAGTCAACCCTAAGTGGATTAGGTTGGAATCGATGTAGGCAGAAGGATTTGGGAATTAGAGGGTTAAAGCTGCCTTTGAACTGAGCTGGATGGGTATGGTTATGACCGGTACTGAATTTGCAATTAGATAACCGATTGGTGATTTTAAATTCAGTTTGAGAATGCATGAGTTGGTTGAGTGAACGCGACCTTTGAAATATCTCTTCTCGATATGTAAATTGTTATGTAAAGGGCATTTTGTTGGAAGTTAATTTAACAAAAATCATCTATCGATTTAAGTTTTATAAAACAGATACTAACTTTACTATAATTTTTATACTTTATAAAAGGATTTTTGTGACTTGAATTATTTAATTATACTTAATTGAAGTAAATTATACCGATTTATTATTCATTGGACATTATACGTAATAACTAATAAAATGATTTCTTACAAAAAAATGACAGTTGTTAGAAATATAATTATTTTCTAATCCATGAAGTTAATTCTTTAAAAAAAATATTATTATAAATATAATATTAATTATTTTTATTCTTCGTATTAGAAATTTTTTTTATTAATGTATCTCCATCATGAAATTGAACACTTTAATTATTCCCATAACAATTTTATTTAAATTTTCATATTAAGAAGTCAATAAACTGATGGTAAAATGCATTAAAGTAAATAACTTAAGTAAATTATACTGATTTATTATTCATTGGACATATACGTAGTAGCTGAAAAATTTATTTCTTACGAAAATTGAGAATTGTACGAAATATAATTATTTTCTAATCCACGAAATTGCTTCTTTTAAAAAAATTTATATGATTATAAATTTCAAATTAATTATTTTTTATTATGTATTTTTCAATTAATATATCTCCATCATGAAATTGAGCCCTTTAATTAGTCCCTTAATAATTTTATTTAAGTTTTCATAATAAGAAGCCAATAAACTGTGGTAAAATACATTGAAAATGACTTGATTGAAATAAATTATATTGATTTTTATTCATTGAACATTATATGTAGTAGCTGATAAATTGATTTCTTACCAAAAGGAGAATTGTACGAAACATAATTATTTTCTAAGCCACGAAATCAATTCTTTTAAAAATCATTAATATTATTATAAAAATCACATTAATTATTTTTTATTATTATTTTTATTATATATTTTTTAGTAATTATGAAATTCAGCACTTTCATTAGTTCCTCAACAATTTTATTTAAATTTTCATATTAAGAAGCCAATAAATTAATAGTAAAATACATTCAAAATTTAATTTAATTTAATACTGTCACTGTCATAAATGTATCCTTCAATACCCTTTCAGAAGTGATATACAATACAACCTTAAAATTATTTCAAAAATAAAAGCAGTGTTTTTTCCTTTTTTAAATTATTAAAAAATAAAATGTAGTTTTAACACTTTTATGAGTTACATAAGTTCATAAAAATTATTTTTAGCTTTCAAAGAATACTAGATATTAGTTTCATATAACTCGAGAACACATTCTATTGCTGCACAGATATTTCAGTCACCGAACACACTGCAAACCACACATTTAATATGAATTACTAGACCATAAATAATGTAAACAATTCCATTTATAACTATCGTTTAATATACCAGACAGATTATACATTATATTCTCCCTTACTTGACAATCTCTGTAGTAGTAAACTGAATTTTCGATGTCTGTCAGACTGCTGCAAAATGAATATTTAATTCAGTTGTCGTCAGTTGTCAGAGAAATGTGAGAAATCACATCCGAAAACTGTTGTCACCCATTCGGACAGCTAGGAAATGTCACTTCACAAAATGACATATTACTGTTTAATCTCTTCCCTTTCCACAAGACGGATTTCAGAACTGATTGAAATATTCACGGAAGTGATGAGAAGTTCAAAATTAAGTTTTAAGAAGACAAATTCTCACACTAGATAAGCATGAATTCGAAACCTTTCCAGAAAGATTGGCAGGAATGTGCTATTTGGATGTTTATTATAACAGTATATAGTTATTATCAATTTGGATATGCATACGATTTAGAAAAAGATTATCTTTTCCTTTGTAGTTTTTTTCCATAATTTATGAAAATTAACTATTAATAGGAACTCACAGTAGTTTTCAGTATCATTTCTATATTTTTACATATATTTATTTATGGTTGGAATGCCCTGATGGATAGTACATTGAGTTTCCAAACCAAGAGTGCTTATTAGAATCTGTTATGTTGTGTCTAATTCTCAGTGCCCTACAGTGCTGGATGGACATCCCATGAGAAGCCTACTGAACGTATGAACGTATGTAAAAGATGAAGGAGAAGGGACAACTTCTGTTGTGGTGGAGCATCTGTAAGTCAAGGTCTGATTTGGCTCCGAGTCGCTGAACACGGAGGGGAATTTTAGGGTGAATTAACCTGCACTTGTTTACCGTATGGGAGAAAAGCCGGAAAAACTCCCACGTGGCAAGATGCTGAGCATCTCAAACGTCATCGTGTCTCATCGTTTTTTGAAACAGTGCCTACCACTAAGCCACCAGCGGATTGAACCTCAGCCCTAATGTTCACCAGCGGAGCATGTTGCCACTGAGCCGCGAGTCAGGCTGTTAGAGTTTTAACAAGCAATGTCGAATCTAAGGCTTCCATGAGTATGATGAATCTGTTGGATGGAACATCTTACCATTGTTCTTCAGAAGGAAAGTACGTAGCTTTAGATGGCACCCATGGGGGTGTTAATTCAAAATAGTGGAGAAGCAATAAGGGAGCATTTCTGCAGGCGTAATAATCTACCCTAGCCAATATTGAATCTGTTACATCTCTGTTATTCTAATGATGACCTTAGGTCAAAGTGTCTGACATTAAAAAACAATATTTCTATTAATATATAATATTTCTATTAATATACACTGAAGTGACAAAAGTCATGGGATAGCAATATGCAAATTTTCAGATGGCAGTAGCATCACGTAGAACAGGTATAAATGCGCAGTGCTTTCGCAGAGCTTTCATTTCTGTTCAAGTTATTCATGTGAAGAGGTTTTGACGCGATGATGACCGCATGACGGGAATTAACAGACTTTGAACGCGGAATGTTAGTTGGAGCTAGACGCATGGGTCATGCCATTTCGGAAATCGTTAGGGAATTCAGCATTCCCAGATCCACTGTGTCAAGAGTGTGCCGAGAGTATGAAATTTCAGGCATAACATCCCACCATGGACAGCGCAGTGGTCGACCGCCTGCACTTAACGACCGAGACCGGCGACGTCTGCAAAGAGTCGTAAATTCTAACAGACAAGCAACACTGCGTCAAATAACCGCAGAAATCAATGTGGGGCGTACAAGGGACTTGTCTGTTAGAACTGTGCGGAGAAATTTGGCTTTCTTGGGCTATTCCAGCAGAAGACCGACTCGAGTGCCTTTACTGACAGAACGACATCGCTTGCAGCTACTCTCGTGGGCACGTGAGCATATCGGTTGGTCCCGAGATGAATGGAAAACCGTGGCCTGGTCCGATGAGTCACGATTTCAGTTGGTAAGAGCTGATGGTAGGGTTCGAGTGTGGCGCAGACCCCACGAAGCCCTGCACCCAAACTGTCAGCAAGGCACTGTTCAAGCTGGTGGTGACTCCGTAATGGTGTGGGCTGTTTTTTCATGGCATGGACTTGGTCCTCTGGTGCGACTGGACCGAACATTGACTGGAAATGCTTATGTTCAGCTACTTGGAGATCTCTTGCAGCCATTCATGGACTTCATGTACCCAAACAACGATGGGATTTTTATGGATGACAATGCGCCATGTCACCGGGCCACAACTGTTCGCGATTGGTTTGAAGAACATTCTGGACAATTCCAACGAATGATCTGGCCACCTAGATCGCCCGACATGAATCCCATCGAGCATTTATGGGACATCATCGAGAGGTCTGTTCGTGCCCAAAATCCTGCACCATCAACGCTTTCACAATTATGGACGTCTATCGAGACAGCATGGCTCAATATTCCTGCAGAAGACTTCCAACGACTTGTTGAGTCCATGCCACGTCGAGTTGCTGCACTTCGCCGGGCGAAAGGAGGGCCGACACGATATTAAGAGGTATCCCATGACTTTTGTCACTTCAGTGTATATATATATGCATAATGAAAGCTGTTCTCATGTAAAAAATACTTTATTTTAAACAAAGAAAACATTTCTGCACTTAACAAACTATATTTGTGGTGTTTTAAAAAAGTATTTCACCATAAAGCCAAGCAAATTTTCTAAAATTACAGTAATTAATTTCCTAGAAAAAAGTTACATTAATGCTACTTACATCAATATTTTTAACTTTTAATTATTTATGTTATTATTTATATTCTTTTTCCAGGACGTCTTTTTCTGCAAAAATGTTCTTTGGCATTCTAAACAATGCAGAATAAGCATGTTTTATAAGTTTGGTGGAATATTTTTTTTAATTACTTGCTTTGAAACTGTTTAGTTTCATTTTATCAACAATAACTATAATTACTAATAAACAGCAAAAAGTTTTGTAAATTAAAAAAAATGCATTTCTAGAAAAGTTTTAATTTTTAAAAAAATTAATGAAATTTAATTTCGATAGCTCTGTTTTTTAGTTTTAGTTCTCTTGTTAGTTAGCAATCCTAATGTTGTATTTTGTGGAAAAGTACATTTGATAACTTTATTTATTATTATTATTATTATTTACACATCTCAGCAGCGAAATAAAATTTTAAATATAGATATTATTTAAAAAAACGAATTGATTTTCTAATTCAACTATTTTCTGTGGGAAAAAAAATAAATGTGTTTAGCTGTGATGTAATGTGATATTTCATTTAGTAGCTAGTAGTTAAATTTTATTGCACACTGTAAACCTGCTTTAAGAAACAAATTTAAATAAATCTGATTAAAAATTATTTAATTTATCTATTTACCTAACAAAATGTAAATTCATCAGAAAATAAATAAATTTGATATTTCTCCAACTGACTTAAAAAAAATATTAAATCCTTTAAATATTTGCAAAAGTAATTTTAGTACGTTTACTTATAGCATAAGATAAATCAGTTCTGCGATTTACGTGCCCGGTTGAATCCCTTTCTCCTGCCTAATCCAATCATATTCAGTAATAAGATTAAACACAGCTGCAGGTAATGAGATTTGTATGAAAGGAAACATTGGATCAAATAAACTGTGAGGAAAAATATGATTTCTACATCATTAAATTGAAAACTGGAATGGAAACTTCTGTATCAGTGCATTTTATTAAGACGATTTAATACAATGGTTTCGTTCGTGTGTGTCTCCATAAATTATTCTTTTTAATAAAGGTTTTCAAAGTGACCATTGCATAGGAAGATCAAATAAATCATTCTATGGAAAGTAATAATATATCATATAATTCTTAAAATATTTTGGTAATACATTCTGGTGAAAATATCAGGAATACATAATTTAAAACACGCGCGTAAAAGATATTGTTACAATGTTTTTCTTTCATAAGTTAGTAGCATTCTATTGATTCACAATTAGAAATTTGAGCGTGATCTGTCGCTTAGTGTATGTGGATAGCTAGTTTTATAATAAAACATTTCGAGTGATCTGTGACTTTTGCAATGGGAAAATTAATTGAACAAAGAGTGTGCCATAAAGTCGGTCCTGATGGCCGAGTGACTAGCGCTCAGGGGTTCGGTGCGACAGGTTTCGGGTTGTAGTGGATATTTGTAGTGGTTCGGAATCCACTTTTAGGTTCGAAAACCGTAGGTCCCGGTCTAGTATTTCTCGCGTCTAGCATATCTTCAAGCTACTTGTGCCCCCGGGGTAGTGATAAATGAATAACAGCGTTCGTCGGTGCAGCCCATACGACTAGCCTCCTTCAAGGCTAGCTTGTATCGGGCTGCCCACAGGTACTCGGTCGATACGACCCAGTCCACGACATAATTAAAAATAAAGTTTGCCATAAAGTTTATGTTTCAAATGAAATTTTGTGTGCCACATCGCTAAACATGTTGCAGAAGACCTATAGTGAATTTTATGTCAAAAATACAGACATATGAATACACTCATGTCCATAAATTAAGGATAATTCAGAATCACACAGAAATTGAACTCTAAAATAAAAATTTCACCTGTAGAATTATCAAACACATCTTGAAGAAGAATATGCAAATTACAGGAAACCACCAGATGGCGCGGATAGTACGTCACAATGACGAGAGTGTAAGAGAGGGGTATATAAGGAATGTTGGCAAAGAAGTAAAATTGTTCACAAGCACTTTAAAAGCCTTTCAGTGCAACAACCGCATAGTTATGGCACAAAGGAAGCATTTGGATGATTTTTTACGTGGTAGAATTATCGGACGACTGGAATGTGGACGTACCCAGCTGGAAGTATCCGAGGAACTTGGAATCGCCCAGAGTGTCATCTCCAGGCTTTGGCAACGATTCCAAGATGATGGTAATGTGAGTAGATGTTACAGCACAGGTCGCCCCCAGTTACAACGCCGAATGAGGACCGGTATTTAGCAGTTACTGCCAAAAGAAACAGGCGGAGCACAGAATCAGACCTGTCTCGTGAGCTCTCTTAGGCTACCGGTACGACAGTTTCAAGGCAGACCGTGTAGGGCACATTGGTCTATATGCTCGTAGGCCTGTCAGATGTGTTCCACTTACCGCAACTCACTGTCGCCTGCGATTAACCTGGAGTAGAGAGCATGCATTGTGGACACCGCAACAGTGGTCTTGTGTGATGTTTTCCGACGAATCCAGGTTTAGTTTGCAGTCTGATTCTCGCCGGACTTTCATATGGAGAGCGCCAGGTACCCGTTACCACCAAGAGAACACCATTGAACGACACCGTTACGGTGGTGCAGGATGGCTCGTTTGGTGAGGAATTATTCTTGGTTCCAGAACTGACCTGCATGTTCAGAGTGTAACGATGCCAGGCCACATCTATCGGGATGTCATTCTGGAACAACATGTACGTTTGTTTTGGGGCGTCATGGGGGCTGAATTTCTGTTTATGGATGACAACGCCCGTCCTCACCGTGCAAACATTGTAGACGTATGCCTTCAATTGGAGGATATCACTCGTATGGATTGGCCAGCATACTCACCGGACTTGAATCCAATAGAGCATGTGTGGGATATGCTTGGCCGACGAATTGCAGCCCGTCAACCCCCTCCCACCTGTCAACCGGAATTTCGGAGGGCATTGCTTGATGAGTGGTGTAATATTCCCCAAGATCAGATTGATAATTTGATACTCAGCATGCCTAGGCGTTGTAAGGCCTGTATTGCATCGTCCGGGAGACATACTCCATATTAACCATCATACTAACCATGTTATACTGTTTTTTGAAAATAGGTTCTTTTTTGAAATTTGCTCCAGGGAGTAAAAATCGCAATTTTTATTAATTATGTCAAACATATAGCATCTTTTTTGCTCTATGTCTTTTGTTTAATAAATAGACTTTACACATAAGTCAAATTTGTTTTGCTTCTGTCTCTTTCTTTGCCTGAACTTCATTATCCGTAATTTATGGACATGAGTGTAGTATAAAACATTCAAAGAAGATACCTCTCTGATTTACCACGTTCCTGTCGAACTTCAACTGCTACAATCGACGAAAACATCGACAAAATCGAGACTTTGGTGGTTAAAAATTGTTATGAAAGTTGAGTAAAGAGGTGAATGCATTTTTTAATCCCGTTCATAGCGTTATGACTGGTATTTTGGGCATGAGACCCGTGACCTCAAGAATGGTTTTGAAAGACCTCAATTTTTTCAAAAGAAGAAAAAATTGAGGTCTTTCAAAACCATTCTTCGAAAGCAGGTCGTTGAATACATGAGTTTTCGAGCTTCTATTGACTCCACCAACAGAAAACCAAACGAAATCAGGTGAATAAAATGCCCAAGCAACTGAATTTTTTCTCGAATAATGCGAGGGTTATTTACATATAGCAAGCTTTTATGAGACTTGGCACTGGTTTGTTGAATTAATGGAAGTCCCACTATAGTCTTTCCAAACTTTCTACAATTGTCAAGTTCGATCGGATAGATCCTGAGGCAATCGAAGGTGTTATAAGGATTTTTCAATCTACCTGGCCAAAAAAATTCTTGAGAAGCACAAAGCATAAGACAGTCAGTAGAAATGATTTCCCAGTGCGATTAGGAATCATCCTATTTTAATATAAATCCGGGGTTCATTTTTGAACTATGTGATTTCTGAACTAGAGGATCCAAGTCCAAAGCTCATTTAATAAAGCCAGTCTGATAATCTAAGATTAATGATATTCAATATCCATATTTGGAATTGGGAATGGTAAATCCGTAGGTCGGTAAACATTTCCGTTAGGCTCGAGGAGATGGAGAGAAGAGTCTGATTTCCCAGGTGTTATCTGTTGAGGGTGTTTGTTTAACATGTTGACAAAATGTAGGTAGTAGTACATAATAATGGTACATAATATTTGTAGGTAATCTTATATAATGTAAATAGGTTCCAATTGGATAATGAACTCTGTATCTATTACCTTCCTCCTCCTACTACTACTTGTACTACTACAACCACGTCATTTCACACTATTGTAGTTTGAATAACGTAGATAAAACGTATGGCATTTGAATAAAAAAACAGCAATCATTTAATAATTTTTCATTATTATCAATCCTTTTTCTAGCCATAATTTAATTGTTTCTAATCAATATGTTATCTATACAAAAAATAACGATTAATCATCGATCACATGGAAATGAAAAAAAACAACAACTCCGATACAAATTATTATCTCTTAAAACAATTTCAAATTATCTTCATTTACATTTTATTCGTTCCTTTATACGTTATTTATCCCGCTCTAAAAGCAATCTTCTCTCAACAACAGATTATTCCAGTTTTAATAAATTTTCCCTTCTTTCGAACGGCGATAATAAAAAAAGTACTCAAAACTGTTTGGTACTTTTCTAAAGTGCTTCATAAAGTAATCCAGTCGACGCATATCGCCGGGTGTTTATGGTATTAATTAATTTTGTGCTTGCGAGTATTAGTCAAGTTAACACGAGCGAAGAATCTGTGACACTTTTAATAATATTCAACAAAATAGTCCTCCGAGTGGAGTTGATTGCGTTCTTTATTGCGCTGCAGCGATAGAAAGAAAGATAGCATGCGAATACCGGGGAAGGCAGTCGGCTGCTTTTAATTAAAATGCTGCTATTTTGCGTATGAGCCTTCTCCCTTAATTGCACTGTCACTCCCAGATAGCATCTCTTAATACTCACCGACAAAACGAAAATGCTTTTAATTGAAATAAATATAATTTTTTTTGTAGTGAACTATAATTTACAGTCATTTTGTAAGGTTGAAAACCTTTATTTTTAAATTTATGGTGTGATATTGGTTGTGGAGTACATTTTTTAGAAATGATGGGATTTGCAATGATCATATCTGTTCGTGAGTTGATAAGTGTCAGATTTTTGGCAATTGTTACTTTAGAACTATTGTAACACTTTTAATGACAAACTATTGATATGCACTTAATTTAGCCAGTTTGAAGGGTAAATATTGTCATGCATTTTATTTTACTTTAAGGTTTTTTTTGAATCTTTCTTTTAATCTTTCATCCTATTTTAATGTAAATACGTGGTTCGTTTTTAAACTACATGAATTCAGAACTAGAGGATCCGGGTCCAAAGCTCAATTAATAAAGCCAGTCTGATAATCAAAGACTAATGATCTTCAATGCCCACATTTGGAATAGGGCAAGGTAAATCCGTTGGTCGGTAAATATTTCCCTAGGTTAGAGCACATGTAGAAAAGTGTCTGATTTCAAAGGTGTCCTCCGTTGAGGGTGTTTGTTTCACATGTTGAGAAAATGTAGATAGTAATGGTACATAATGCTTATAGGTAATCATATATAATGTCAACAGGATCTAATTGCGTAATGAACTCTGTACCTATTATCTTCCTACTGTCTATTAAACTGGTACTACTACTACTACTACGTCATTCGACATTGTAGTATTGAATGAAGTTGGCAAAACGTATGGCATTTGAATAAAACAACAGCAATCACTTAATAATTTCTCATTATTATTAATAATTTTTCTAGCCAGCATTTAATTGCTTCTATTCGCTATGCTATCTATACAAAAAATAACGATTAATCTTCGATCACATGGAAAAAAAAAACTCCGATACAAATTATTATCGTTTAAAACAATTTCAAATTATCTTCATTTACATTTTATTCGTTCCTTTATACGTTATTTATTCCGCTCTAAAAGAAATCCTCTCACAACAACCAATTATTCCAGTTTTAATAAATTTTCCCTTCTTTCAAACAGCGATACTAAAAAAAGTACTCAAATCTGTTTGGTACTCTTCTAAAGTACTTCATAAAGTACTCCAGTGGACGCATATCGCCGGGAGTTTATGGTCTTAATTAATTTTGTGCTTGCGCGCATTAGTCAAGTTAACACGTGCGAAGAATGTGTGACACTCTTAATAATATTCAACAAAATAGTCCTCCTGGTGGAGTTGATTGTGTTCTTTATTGCGCTGCAGCGATAGAAAGAAAGATACCAGGCAAATACCGGGGAAGGCAGACGGCTGCTTTTAATTAAAATGCTGCTATTTTGCGTATGAGCTTTCTCCCTTAATTGCACTGTCACTCCCAGATAGCATCTCTTAATATTCGACGACAAAACAAAAATGCTTTTAATTGAAATAAATATCACTTTTTTGTAGTGGACTATAGTTTATAGTCATTTTGAAGATTGAGACCTTTTTTTAAATTTGTCGTGTGATATTGGTTGTGGAGTACATTTTTTAGAAATGATGTGATTTACAGTGATCATATCTGTTCATGAGTTGACAAGTATCAGAATTTTGGTAATTGTTACTTTAGAACTATTATAACACTTTTAATGACATACGATTGTTATGCACTTAAAGTAGCCAGTTTGAAGGGGAAATATAGTGATGCATGTCATTTTACTCTAGTGCCATTTTGGAACCTAATACTCTTTTTTGCATGCCTTTTGTTTATAGATAAATAGGGATATTTAAAAAAATATTTTTTGAATGTTATTTACACTTAAACAGCAGTCTGGCGGCCAAGTAGCTAGCGCTCTGGTCTTTGATATTACAAGCTTCAGGTTCGAATCCTGGCGGTGGCATGAATGTTTGTTGGTGGTTCGGAATTCACGTTAAACTGTAGGTCCCAGTCTGTTTAGCCCTCTGTGCACAAGATGACCGTAGGGCGACGAACCAAACCAAAACATTAATGCCCGTATTTGGATTCAGGCATAATAAATCCGTTGATTCGAAAGTATTTCCCCTAGGATCTAGGAGATAGAGTGAAACATCTGATTTCCCAGGTGTACAAATAATGACAATATAAAGGCAGTATCATATACCAATATATAATGTATCCAGGTAATAGTATATTATGTCTGGGAAATTTAGTTGGGTAATAAATGCTGCAACTATTCCCTTTCTACTGTCTATTCAACTTGCACTATTACTACTACTACGTCATTAGACATTGTTGTAATGTTGAATGACACCGGCGCAATATCTGGCATTAAAAAAAAACTACAGTAATTATTTTATTAACTATTCACAAATATTAATAATATTTCAAGCCAATATCTAATAATTGTTTCTATTCGCTATGTTTTCGATGCAAAAAAAAAAAATGAAGATTAACCATCGATCACATAAAAATAAAAAATAAAAATTCCGATGCAAATTATTATCTTTTAAAACAATTTCAAATTATCTTCATTTACATTTTATTCGTTCCTTTATACCTTATTTATTCCGCTCTAAAAGAAATCCTCTCACAACAACCAATTATTCCAATTTCAATAAATTTTACCTTCTTTCAAACAGCGATAATAAAAAAAGTACTCAAAACTGTTTGGTACTTTTCTAAAGTACTTCATGAAGCACCACTATCCCGTACTCCAGTGGACGCATATTGCCGGGAGTTTATGGTTTTAATTAATTTTGTGCTTGTGAGCATTAGTCAAGTTAACACGTGCGAAGAACCTGTGACACTCTTAATAATATTCAACAAAATAGTCCTCCGAGTGGAGTTGATTGCGTTCTTTATTGCGCTACAGCGATAGAAAGAAAGATAGCATGCAAATACCGGGGAAGGTAGTCAGATGTTTTTAATTAAAATGCTGCTATTTCGCGTATGAGCTTTCTCCCTTAATTGCACTGTCACTCCCAGGTAGCATATCTTAATATTCACCGACGAAGCAAAAATGCTTTTAATTAAAATAAATATAACCTTTTTTTACTGAACTATAATTTACAGTCATTTTGTAAGGTTGAAAACCTTTGTTTTTAAATTTATCGTGTGATATTGATTGTGGTGTACATTTTTTTAGAATTGATGTGATTTGTAGTCATCATATTTGTTCGTGAGTTGACTAGTATCAGATTTGTGTTAATTGTTACCTTAGAACTATTGTAACACGTTTAATGGCAAACGATTTTCATGCACTTAATGTAACTATTTTGAAGAGAAAATATAGTCATGCATTTTATTTTATGCTAATAACTTTTTTTGAATTTAATAATTTTTTTACGTTTTTTTTTTGTATGTCCTATATAGAATTTCAATGTTATATACACAATTTTAACAATTTTTAAATATTTTATAGTGCTATTCACACGTAAACGTGCCAAACATATCAGTACACGGACCTTTTTATGCGTTCTGACTTATTTATTATGGGAGAATCTGTTAGACAGATCAACGTTGATTCTCTGTGTTATAAAGTGGGTGATTTGGCTTGGTTTGTCACTCTACGGTCATCGCGTGCACACTTTAGGCTAATTAGACCGGGATCTACAGCTGAACGTTATAACTTCCATTAAAATTAAATACACTCATGTCCATAAATTAAGGATAATGAAGTTCAGGCAAAGAAAGAGACAGAAGCAAAACAAATTTGACTTATTTGTAAAGTCTATTTATTAAACAAAAGGTAAAGAGCAAAACAGATGCTATATGTTTGACATAACTAATAAATATTGCGATTTTTACTCCCTGGAGAAAATTTTAAAAAAGAACCTATTTACAAAAAACAGTATAACATGGTTAGTATGATGGTTAATATGGAGTATGTCTCCCGGACGATGCAATACAGGCCTTACAATGCCTAGGCATGCTGAGTATCAAATTATCAATCTGATCTTGGGGAATATTACACCACTCATCAAGCAATGCCCTCCGAAATTCCGGTTGACCGGTGGGAGGGGGTTGACGGGCTGCAATTCGTCGGCCAAGCCTATCCCACACATGCTCTATTGGATTCAAGTACGGTGAGTATGCTGGCCAATTCATGCGGGTGATATCCTCCAATTGAAGGCATTCGTCGACAATGTTTGCACGGTGAGGACGGGCGTTGTCATCCATAAACAAAAATTCAGCATCCATGGCGCCCCGAAACAAACGTACATGTTGTTCCAGAATGACATCCCGATAGATGTGGCCTGTCATCGTTACAATCTGAACATGCAGGTCAGGTCTGGAATTAAGAATAATTCTGGTGGTAACGGGTCTTGGTGGTAACGGGTATCTGGCGCTCTCCATATAAAAGTCCGGCGAGAATCAGATGGCAAACTAATCCTGGACTCGTCGGAAAACATCACACCAGACCACTGTTGCGGTGTCCACAATGCATGCTCTCTACTCCAGGTTAATCGCAGGCGATAGTGAGTTGCGGTAAGTGGAACACATCTGACAAGCCTACGAGCAATGTGCCCTAAGACCAATGTGCCCTAAGCGTCTGTACACGGTCTGCCTTGAAACTGTCGTACCGGCAGCTGAAGAGAGCTGACGAGACAGGTCTGATGCTGTGCTCCGTCTGTTTCTTTTGGCAGTAACTGCTAAATACCGTTCCTCATTCGGCGTTGTAACTCGGGGGCGACCTGTGCTGTAACATCTACTCACATTACCATCATCTTGGAATCGTTGCCAAAGCCTGGAGATGACACTCTGGGCGATTCCAAGTTCCTCGGATACTTCCAGCTGGGTACGTCCACATTCCAGTCGTCCAATAATTCTACCACGTAAAAAATCCTCCAAATGCTTCCTTTGTGCCATAACTATGCGGTTATTGCACTGAAAGGCTTTTAAAGTGCTTGTGAACAATTTTCTTTCTTTGCCACCATTCCGTATATACCCCTCTCTTACACTCTCGTCATTGTGACGTACTATCCGCGCCATCTGGTGGTTTCCTGTAATTTGCATATTCTTCTTCAAGATGTGTGTGATAATTCTACAGGTGAAATTTTTATTTTAGAGTTCAATTTCAGTGTGATTTTGAATTATCCTTAATTTATGGACATGAGTGTAGTAAACCATTAGACTTTCGTGTTATCCCTTTTAATATAAGAATCTACATGCATTTGATTTCTAGGCTGTATACCCATTGTACCAAACAAAGTTGATTTATAAAAGGGATACTCTAAAATTGTTTTCTATAACAAAAATTAAATTAAATATTCAAGATTTCATGCACATCACTACTAATGTCATGCGTCTAGTTTGGGAAAAGATTAAGAGTTCCACTATATTAAAAACCATGTTAAAGGAATTTCGAAGAAGGAATTTTCGAACAATGAAAAAAAAAAATAATAAAAAATAAATAATAATAAAGGCTTAAAATAGATAGTAAAGAATGGATGATTTTCTACAAAATCTGTGTTATATTCAAGCTAATGTCCTCAATATAACAAAGTACTCTTTTACAAACAAAATACTGAATTTTTACTTTTTCAAAGACAAAAAGAATAACTTGGCAAAATGAGAAAGTAGATAAGAATTTTTTGAACATGTATGTAAAATCTATTAATAAAAGGGCTCCTTTTGTGAAAAAAAATCCGACAGAAATTGAAGAAAACAAAAGATTGCTGTTTGAAGAAATGCTCGTTTGAAAATGATAGATATTCTTTAAATAAAAAAAGAGAAAAGTTCACCTTGTGATACACTGCACCAAAAAGAATTAAGAAAAATACTCTAAGCAATAATTTTGTTGAAAATATTGATGCAGCAATGTTAAGTGAGAGAGAAATAGCTATAGTTTAGTCAATACTTAGAAGCGTGGGATGTTATTCAACAAAGTATGATACGAACAAATCTTCTAAGCAGCAGCTGAGAAAGAAAGGCATAGAAAACATAACGCATGGTTTAAAATAACGAGTTCTCAGATGATTTTCCTTTGGCTATTCACTGTGACGAAAAATTTTTAGAAGACATTGTAGATAGTGAAACGAAAGTAGTTGATCGATTCAGTCATTGTTTAGGGAAAAGCATTGACTTTCAACATCTAAACTTCCAAAAGAGTAGTAATAGCTATTGTTATAAAACACTAGAATCTTGTGGAATTATTAACCAAATAAAATGTTAAAATTTAGATGTCGCTACAGTAGCTACAGAATTATGTGGAGGAGAATGTGGTTCTTATTGAGTTAAAGACGAACAAAGAAATATTCTAAATGGTTTGGGTTATCATGTCCTTGAGATTATGCTTGAAGCAGTTGCTATTGAGTTGTCTATTGGGTCTATTGAGTTGTCTATTGAGATGTATATAAGGCCTGATATATTGATATTCAAATGATTTGAAAATCATGACGTTTAATTGATGACAGGGATTTCTATGTTGTTTATTATTTATGATGTTTCATTTCAATTAAGAGTCATCAACAGTCATCAGATATCACTGAGTTTTCATGATATCTGGTGACATTTTTTAACTGATTTTCAAAACAATCCACTAGAGGAATTCCAGGATCAAGATGACTATAAGGAACGTTTAGAGATCACTATCATATTCTTTGGAGGAGTTTACAAAAGAAAAATACATTTAAGAACTCCTGGAGGAATTTCATTGTGCTCGTAGATGGGAAAGGTAATTTAATCACTTAAAATATGCTTAATCGATCGAATTTGTTCGAATGAGAAGAATCCGGAATTCATTATATTTACTCATTTTTTTGTGAAATGTTATGCTAACAGCTATTATCAAACAGAATATGCTTATTTTTTAAAGAAATGATTTACAGCTTTTAAAAAACCTAAAATGGTATGAAGGTATTAATTATGAAATTAAATTATGAATGAATTTCATGTAAATTTGTGGTACCAGAGGAATCTTTTGTCTATACCAGAGTTTATCTATACTTGTTGTTGAATATTAGAGTAATTTGTCGCCCTTGCGTTTTTTGACGAATATATTTCTCAAGAAAAACGAAATAAAAAATAGCAGATTCTTTAAAAACGGCAGAAAATGACGAGGCCTTGATAAAGGAGTTGAGTTGATCCAGATGTAGTGTTTAAAAAGGGTCTGCATGATTTTATATCGACTAATAATAGACTGGGACCTACAGTTTAAAGTAGATTCCGAACCACCAACAAACATCCATGGAACCTGCAGGATTCGAACTTGAAGCCTGTAATACCAAAACCAGAGAGATAGCTATTTGGCTACCAGACCACTGTTTCAGTGTAAATAACATTCAAACCCTATTTTTCCTTTTGTATATTAATTAATTTAATTAATCTGATTTAATATTTGACATCCAGTAGCTACTTTCAAAGTGTCATATGTCTTTTAAGAAATATTGAAAAAAAAATATAATTAATGAAACGTAATAATTCTGAACATGTAATTATTTTGTTTAATACAACCTTTATGATTGTTATTATTACCCAATTATTTTTCCTTTTGTATATAAATTAATCTAATTAATCTGGTTTAATATTTGACATCCAGTAGCTACTTTCAAAGTGTCATGTCTTCTAACAAATACTGAAAAAAATATAAATAATGAAATGTAATAATTCTGAACATATAATTATTTTGATTAATATAACTATTATGATTATTATTATTATCCAATTATTTTTCGTTTTGTATATTAATTATTCTAATTAATTTACTTTATCGTCTAGAAAGTTTTGTGGAATATGTAATGTAGTTTCTCTTTATCTATATTATTCAACATTATTTTTTGTTTCATGAATACCTAAATGTAACACAATAATAATTAAATAATTATTTAACAACAAACATTATTGCAAAAATGACAGGGTCATAATTTTAAGGAAGGAAGTTTTATGTATTTCAATTATCCAATTTAAATTAATGTTATAACTTTTTAAAATTTATTTCAAATTCATAATTTTTATAATTTAAAAATTAATGACTTCGATATTATATTTATAAATAACTAGCTCCTTAATTAAATAACAGAACAAATGTAATCAATTTATTACAAAGATCTCATTAAAAATTTACCAAAACATTACTAAATTAACTGTAACTTTAACTAAATTATAATTACTTTTAGTTTCGAATCATGTTTCCTCTAATGATTAATTCCTTTAATTTCAAATTGAATAGTTGGGATAATATATTTAAATTGCATTAGATGAATGAAAACATAACGAATTAAATTTGTGGCTTCACATTTCTATTCATTTGATAGATTTGTTTTAGTAGAACTGGATGATCAATCATTAAAAATAGTTTGATTGGAGATTCAATTCCCTGGTTTCGAATATTTTAAAGTTTTATACTTAAAAATTACCTCAACAGCTGCATTGAAATTAGATGAAAAGCTGTGGTTAATTAGTTATTTTTAAATAAACTGAATTTCTTTACCTGGGTGAAAAATAATTATTGCGCCACATTTTGAAAGGATAAACTTTAATCATCAGCAGGGTTCGAACGGCTAATGGTCATTATGCTAAACAATCATCAATCAAGCACAGGTAGGTGTAAGAAGTTCCACACCTTTCGTAGCTTTCAATATATTTTTTTTTTTTTATCTTTTAGAATTTCTGACTTCATGATCAGGAATATGTTATAAAAACAAATTTAATTTTCCTGCATTTGAAGAACAAATCTGTATCTCATACATAAAGATTTAAAATGATTAATACTTTTTGGATGATCATTTAATTAAAATAAAAGATATCAAGTTCTTATAATCATAGATATTTTTTAAAACAAAATAAAAAAATTTGATGTTAATTAAACTACAAGAAAATATTCCTACGCATCACGAATAATTATAAATGTGGAAATTTCTATACTTTAAGTTATTTTTCGTATTTTTTTTTTTGTGTGTAAACTTCTGACATCTTACCGAGTAACATATTATAAAAACGAAAATAATTTTTCCTACATTTTGTGGACAAATATACATTGAAATGTAAATTTGAAACTTAAACGTTATTAATTTAACTTAATTAAAAAATAACAGAATTAACTATGATAATAAAAATTATAAAAATATAGAAATCAATAAATGTTATCGGCTGATAAGATATACAGATTACCCATAAAATTTAGATTTTAATGTAAGAACAAAACGCATAACAGTAATTAAAAAAGAAAATTAAAAACTATAAGATTCAAAATGATTTTCTTTTCTTAAAAAATGTCATTTCCCCTTAGAAATAAAACTGTCTTAGCTTTCACTAAATTAACTTTTAACAATTTAACACTAACTAATTATTATAATTATTAACACGTAAAGGAAATTTAAATATTATGTGTAAGAAAGATCGTTAACGAAATAAGCTCGTAAATAAACCAATAATTACGAGAAATTTAAAAAAAATAAACCAATAAGAACTGGCCTTGACAGAAATTTAAAAAAAAAATAATAAACCAATGAGAATAGCTCTTGAGAGAAATTAAAATAAAAAAAGTCAATAAAAACATTGGAATTTGTCAAAGACATCGCACACTCTTCAAAACAATAACCATATATTTTATGAGTAATAAAATAAAGTAATCAAACATAAAAACATGATAAATATATAAACAAATAAAGTAAAAACATTATAAATTGTTTCATTTTGAAGATCATAAAATGCACTTAAATTTTGTTAATATTTATTTTATTCCACAATTTCTGAAGTTATAACAAATACTACTTATTTTCCTTGATTTTAGAGTAACCAAACATTCTGTTTGCATAATGGTGGATATGAATTCTACTAATGGAAGTTTCTAAGGGCAGAATGTCTTCTACTAGACTACTGGATGTTAGTTACAACAAACATAAACTTGCTTTGTCGTCTAAAGAGCGCAGTTCTCTACTGAGAAAGAAGAGCATCGCAGTGACACTGATGAAACTAACCACTCCCTTGTTTATAATCGTATTTTGTCTTGACTCACATAAGAACCGGTCATGAGTTTTCGTTTTTTCTTATGTAGACTTCTTGAAATGATTTTTTTTTAAAGTGAAGCGAAAGGATTATAATTTTTAATTTTTAAATGCATTTTACATTAAAACGATTCAGTGAGACAGATGAAAATTAGAAAAATAGTACCGAAAAAGGAAATTTATATAATCTTTGAGCGTTAATGCTAGATAAAGTTTGAAAAATTTTCCCATATCTAACTTAACATTTTTCGTTGAATTACCAAATTTCTTTCATAGTATCTATCTTGATTGATATAAAAAAATTATATATCTAAATATCAATCTTTTCACTATTCTAAAATATTAAAGAGGATGCTCATTTTAATGTTTTAACATATACAATATTCATATGGAGAGTGCTGAGTTTATTTTTGCTGAGAATTTTTTTAATGTTGTTGTTGTCGTATCCCCTGAAGATTACAAGAAAATCAAATATCGTGGTGCTCCCGAATAATATTGGCTATGTTGATTACCAGCTCGCAGTATACTAAATCCTCTTCCGAGAGATGGTCCAGGCAATGCATGATGACAGCAACAGCTGGGCAATCAAAGACCTGATGAGGAGTAAGCTCGACATCAGGGAAATTGAGACAATTTTGGAAATTTTTAACGCCACCAGCAGAAATTTTCATATTTTTATGGAGCTTCATCCTTAATCTTGTGAGAGTAGTAGCTTTTCTGCCGGCATTTAGTTCTGTATTTTGGTATTTAGTTTTAATCTTAGAAGGAATTATAATTTTACATTTTGCCAAGGCATTTTCATGAATTTTTTAATAACTTTCCAAATAATAAGTATATTTGGCAAAAAATTGAAATAATTTTTATAAATAAAAAAAATTAACGATTGCATGCGTTTCAATGAGTATATGAATGTCTTAAATTCAAATAAAACCATGAAAAACAAGTTTATCATTTCTTTATTACCAGAAGATCTGAATTATTGAATTAATATAAAGAATCTGTACCTAACGTTAGACATCGTTTCGTTTATTTAATTTGATCTCTTTTAAATATTTGAGTTAAGATACAATTCCTCATAAACGTTTTTTGTTTAAGAAATCTAGGATATCTTAGACATTTATGAATTATTTCTTAAGCATTTAAAATACTTCAAACAAAAAATTATTCTTGTTATTGAAACAAGATATAATAATAAATTAAATAATTATTATAACATTTAATGCAATATTGATATTTAATAAAATTTTGCGATGACAATAAATAAGTCGCAAGGGCAGACAATGGCTAAATTTGGAAATTCCCATGGGCAGCTGTATGTTGCATGCTCACGTGTTGGAAAACCATCGAATTTAAACTAAAGACAGACTAACTAGAAATATTGTTCATCGCTTAGTACTTAGTTAAATTAAAGTATGATTATTAAAAATTATTATAACTAATTATAAAATTATCTGCCTTATTATAAATTAATAAAAATTCAATTCGTTGAAACTTAATTTCATCATTCTTTTAAATAATAAATTATAGTATCTAATAATTGAACGAAATACAAGAAAGCCACAGCAACGCGTGGCCGGGTCTTCTAGTTAAATATAAAATATATTATATATAATATAAATATTATATGTATTTAATATAAATAAAATATATATAATGTATTCAATATTTAATGTATATTTAATGTAATATTGATAGCTAATAAATATGGAATTTATAGATATAAATGGAAAGATTAAAATTTATTACAAAAAATGATCTCTTTTTTGAAATCTATAAACACATTTAACAATATAAAAAAATTGAAGCCTAACCAATCAAATACCATCATTTTTATAGGAATTTATTTATTCATACAATTTCGACAGATGCATTAGACGCTAAGACTCTTTTCCGGCGTTAAATGAAACAATGTTTCTGATACTTTAAACACAGTATCTTCCCTCCCCAAAACTAATTTTCTTATTATCTTAGTATCTTCCCTCCGAAAATCTTTCCACCACCATTAAAGATCCCAGAACCATATTAAGAATTCATCCGGAAGAAGACACTACTTTGTTGTTGTCCTTCCAGAATTCTAATTCAACCCCCTGGAAGAAGGAAGTCTCCGTAATAATAACAGCAATCTGCAATTTATTATTCTTACCCCAGTCCGGTTTAATGTATTTAATTCAGTTACCCCACATGCACAACTCTTGGCAAACTTTGCTTCCCCCAAAACTTGCTTGCTGGAAAATTCCATTAGTCCCCCACTCGACAACACAGTTTCTGAATGAAATATCCGAGATTAAGCTGCCGTGCTTCAGAGAGTGGCTTCCAGATAAAGACACCCGTTGACTGGCATTCCAACTTTTCTGGATAGTCAATAATTACTCGAGTCGCGAGAAATAGTGTTAAACCCTGTTGCATGAAAGATGACTGGCTGGCTGGTTTTGTTGGCTGCCAACATTCCTCAGTCTCTTTGCATTTTATTAGCATGTGCATTCGTGAACTAATAAGCCGATAAAGCATTGCTTGTTGCTCTAGTTTATGATTTTAATCATTTTGCATTCATCTAGTCAACCCTGAGTGGATTAGGTTGGAATCGATGTAGGCAGAAGGATTTGGGAATTAGAGGGTTAAAACTGCCTTTGAACTGAGCTGGATGGGTACTGTTATGACCGGTACTGAATTTGCAATTAGATAACCGATTGGTGATTTTAAATTCAATTTGTGAATGCATGAGTTGGTTGAGTGAACGTGACCTTTGAAATAACTCTTATCAATATGCAAAAGTCATTATGTTGGAGGTTATTTTAACAAAATTCAAATATCGATTTAAGTTTTATAAACAGATGTAACACTTAACTTTACTAAAATGGTTATATTTTAAGAATTTTTGTGACTTGATTGTATTTAATTAAACTTAATTGAAGTAAAATTGATTTAATATTCATTGGGCATTATATGTCGTAGCTGATAAATTGATTTCTTACAAAATGAGAATTGTACGGAATATAATTATTTTCTTCTCTAAAATTGTTTCTTAACAAAAATTAATATTATCAGGAATATTATATTAATTATTTATTATTAATATTTTTTTATTATGTATTTTTAAATTAATGTATCTCCATCATAAAATGTAGCCCTTTAATTAGTTCCGCATCAATTTTATTTAAATTTTCATATTAAGAAGCCAATAAACTGATGGTAAAATATATTGACTTAAGTAAATTATACTGATTTATTATTCATTGGACATTATATGTAGTAGCTGATAAAATGGCTTCTTACAAAAATTGAGAATTGTACGAAATATAATTATTTTTTAGTCCACAAAATTGCTTCGGTTACTTACTTTAATTAGTTGCTCAACAATTTTATTTAAATTTTCATATTAAGTAGCCAATAAACTGATGATAAAATACATTTAAAAGTTAATTTAATATTGTTCCAAACATAAGCTTATCATTCATTACCCTTTCAGAAGTGATATACAATAAAACAATACAACTATTTCGTGAATAAAATACTGTTTTTTTTCCTTTTTTAAAATTATTAATAGCATATTAATTAGTTTTTTTATTGTTATTATTTTATTATGTACTGTTTAATTAATGTATCACCACCATGAAATTGATTTTATTAGTCTCTTAACAATTTTTTTTTAAATTTTCATATTAAGAAGCCAAATAAACTATTAGTAAAATACATTTAAAATTTAATTTAAAGTAATACTGTCACAGTCGTAAGCCTATCATTCAGTATTCTTTTAGAAGTGATATACAATATAACCTTAAAATTATTTCTTAATTAAAAACACTTTTTTTCCTTTTTTAAATTATTGAAAAATAAAATGCAGTTTTAACACTTTTATGAGTTACATTATATCATAAAAATTATTTTTAGCTGGGAAATAGTACTAGATATTAGTTTCATATAATTCACGAACACATTCTATTGGTAATCAGTTATTTCAGTCACAGTCCCTGCAAACCGCACATTTAATATGAATTACGAGACCATAAATAATGTAAACAATCCCATTTATAACTATCGTTTAATATACCAGACAGCTTGTACGTTATATTCTGCCTTGCTTGACAATCTCTGTAGTAGTAAACATAATTTTCGATGTCTGTCAGACTGCTGCAAAATGAATATTTAATTCAGTTGTCAGAGAAATGTGAGAAATCACATCCGAAAACTGTTGTCACCCGTTTGGACAGCTAGGAAATGTCACTTCACAAAATGACATATTACTGTATAATCTCTTCCCTTTCCACAAGACAGACTCCAGAACTGATTGAAGTATTCACGGAAGTGATTAGAGGTTGTTCAAAATTAAGTTTTAAGCAGACAAATTCTCAGGCTAGATAAGCACGAATTAGAAACCCTTCTAGAAGGATTGGCAGGAATGTGCTATTTGGATGTTTATCATAACAGTATATAGTCATTATCAATTTGGATATGCATACTAATTTAGAAAAAGATTATCTTTTACTTTGTAGTTTTATTCCATAATTTATGAAAAATAACTATTAATAGAAACTCACAGTAATTTTCAGTATCATTTCTGTATTTTTATAGATATTTATATTGGGTTGGAATACCCTATACACTTTGAGTTTTCAAATCAAGGGTGCTTGCTAGGATCTATTGCGTTGTGTCTAATCTCAGTGTCCTGCAGTTCTGGATGGACATCCCATGAGTAGTCCACTTATTGATGGAGGGAAATGGGGGGAAACTTCTTTTGTGATGAGCGCACGTAGGTAGAAATCTAATTTGGTTCCATGCCGCTGAAGAAGGAGGGCAATGCCTTCCGGGCGGAATTTTAGGGTGAATTACTCTGTACTTGCGTATCGTATGGGAGAAAAACCCCAAAACACTTCCACCATGTAGACCGACTAATGAGGCAAGGTGCTGAACATCACATACACCATCGAGTCTTATCGTTTTTTTTAAAACTTTGCTTACAAATGAGCCGCCAGTGAATTGAACCTTAGTTTTAATGCTCATCAGCCCTAAAGTCACTGAGTCACGAGTCGGGCTGTTAGATTCTTAACAAGCACTGCCGAATGTAAGGCTTCTATGTCTATGCTATAGATCATGAGGAATCTGTTGAGTGGAACGTCCTTCCATTGTTCTTGAGAAGCCAAGTAGGAAGCCTTAGATGGCACCTATGGAGCTGTTTATTCAAAATAGGGAAACACAACAAGGGAACATTTCTGCAGGCATGATATATCCTGGATAAGGTTGAATCTGCTACAAACTTGTGATTCTAATGATGACCATTGATCAAAGTGTCCCGCATTAAAGAGCAACATTTCTATTTATATATATGCGTTAGGGAAACGCTTCTCATGTAAAAAACCCCATTATTTTAAACAAAGAAAACATTTCTGCATTAATAAAACTATGTTTGTCATATTTTAAATAAAGAGTTTTTCATTAGAAAGTCAAGCACATTTTCTGAAATTACAGAAATTAATTTTCCGGAAAAAGTTACATTAATGCTGCTTACATCAATAATTTTAACTTTTAATTATTTATGCTATTATTTTGTAAGGACATCATTGGCGATAAAAATGTTTCTTGGAATTCTAAACTATGCAGAATAATTATGTTTCATAAAAATGAGTCCGAGTGTTTGTTGGAACAATTTTTTTTAAATTATTCGCTTTGAAATTATTTAGTATCATTTTACCAAAATTAATTACAATTACTAATATACAACAAAAAATTTGTATACATTTATTTATAAAAAAATGCACATCTAGAAATTTGTTGTACATTTGTTAGTTAGTTGTACAATTGTACATTGTTATATTGTACAGTTATTAGAATCTAGTACATTTGTTAAATTATCCCTTTATTTGTTACTCATCTAAACAGCGTCCTAAAATTTTAAATATAGATATTATTTAAAAAAAGGAATTGACTTTCTAATTTTAGAGAAAAAATCAATGTGTTTAGCATACCAAACCTAATAACACTGTGGTCTTTCCAAAAATCTCTACAATTGTCAAGCTAGATCTGACAGATCCTGAGGCAATCGGAGGCTTATATAGGGATTTTTCAATCTATCTGGCCAAAAAAATACTTGGGAAGCACAAAGACAGTCAGTATAAATGATTGCCCAGTGCAATTGGGAATCATCCTATTTCAATATAAATCCGGTGTTCGTGTTTGAACTAGGTGATTTCTGAACTAGAGGATCCAGGTCCAATGCTCAATTAACAAAACCAGTCTGACAATCTAAGATTAATGATCGTCAATGCCCATATTTGGAATATGTCAAGGTAGGTAAATCCGTTGGTCGGTAAATATTTCCGTTAGGCTCGAGAAGATGAAGAGAAGAGTCTTATTTCACAGGTACGTTGAGGGTGTTTGTTTCATATGTTGAGAAAATGTAGGTAGTAGTATATAATAATGGTACGTAATGTTTGTAGGTAATCATATGTAATGTTAATAGGATCCAATTAGGTAATGAACTCTGCATCTGCCAATTGGGTATGTATACCTGTATCTCTGCAGGTAATGAACTCTTTATTACCTTCCTACTGTCTATTGAATTTGTACTATTACTACTACTACGTCATTCGACACTGTTATTGTGTTGAATGACGAAGGCAAAGCGCATGCCATTTGAGTTAAAAAACAGTAATCATTTAATAATAGTTCACTATTATTAATAATTTTTTTTAGCCAATATCTAATAATTGTTTCTTTTCGCTATGCTATCTATACAAAAAATAAAGATTAACCATCCGATCAAATGGTAATTAAAAAAAAATTCCGATACAAATTATTATCTTTTAAAACAATTTCAAATTGTCTTCATTTACATTTCATTCGTTCCGTTATATGTTATTTATTCCGCTCTAAAAGAAATCTTCTCTCAACAGCCAATTATTGCAGTTTTAATAAATTTTCCCTTTTCCCTTCTTTCAAACGGTGATAATAAAAAAAAGTACTCAAAACTGTTTGGTACTTTTCTAAAGTACTTCATAAAGCACCTCCATCCCGTACTCCAGTGGACGCATATCGCCGGGAGTTTATGGTCTAATTAATTTTGTGCTTGCGAGCATTAGTCAAGTTAACACGTGCGAAGAATCTGTGACACTCTTAATAATATTCAACAAAATAGTCCTCCTAGCGGAGTAGATTGCGTTCTTTATTGCGCTACAGCGATAGAAAGAAAGATAGCATGCGAATACCGGGGAAGGCAGTCAGCTGCTTTTAATTAAAATGCTACTTTTTCGCGTATGAGCTTTCTCCCTTAATTGCATTGTCACTCCCAGATAGCCTCACTTAATATTCGACGACAAAACAAAAATGCTTTTAATTGAAATAAATATCACTTTTTTTGTAGTGAACTATAATTTGCACTCATTTTGTTTGGTTGAAAACCTTTATTTTTAAATCTATCGTGTGATATTGGTTGTGGAGTACATATTTTTAGAAATGATGGGATTTATAGTGATCATATCTGTTCGTGGATATCATATTTTCTATAATTGTTACTTTAGAACTATTGTATGACATTTAATGACAAACGATTGACATGCAGTTAATGTAGCCAGTTTTAAGGGAAAATATAGACATGCGTTTTATTTTACTCTAATGACTTTTTTGAATCTAATAATCTTTTTGCATCTTTTTTGCATGTTTTTTGTTGCAAAATAGATAAATAGAGATTTAAAAAAAAATTTTTTTGTATGTTATTTACACTTAAACAGCGGTCTTGGGGCCAAGTGGCTAGCGGTCTGGCCAGGCTTCAAGTTTGAATCCTGGAGGGGGCATGGATGTTTGTTGGTAGTCCGGAATCCACTTCGGAAACTGTAGTTCCAGGTAAATTTAGTCCTTGTGTGCGCAAGATAACCGTAGAGCGACAAACCAATTACACTTAAATAGGACAAACCATCGGTACATGGATCTTTTCAGGCTTGCTGACTTCTTTACTATATGAGCATCATCTCAACAAATCAACTTTGATTCTCGATATTACGAAGTGGGTGAATTGGTTTAGTTGTAGACGGTCATTTTTTTACACTTTAAGTTAATTGGAATGGGATCTACGTTTAACGGGGATTCCGAACCACTCACAAACATCTATGCCACCGCCAGGATTCTAACCTGAAGCCTGTAGTACCAAAGGTGCAAGCCAATTGGCCATCAGACAGCTACGAAATGGGTGAAGTAACCCTATTTTAACCCAATGGAAGAATTTTAAAGGTTTTTAGTTATATTAAGTCTTTTCGCCTTTTTTTTAAATATTAGCATATTAAGTGTTTAACTAAAGAGATTTTAGCCATTTTTAAGACCATTCTCAACTTTGGCACGAGATTTATTTGTATAAATTAACCATATTTATAATATCCATTTCTTTTAAAATGCCAGTTGTAAATTCCTAAGCCTTTTTCTTGGCAATATTTCTGTACGATATATTTAAAAATCTTTTAGTAGGGTGATCCTTAAAAATCAATTTTGGGGATTTTGATGGAGAACCCTTTGAGTCTGTTTTACGACCTAAAAAAAACTTCCATAAAAATTCAGTCATTAAATATAATAATAATTTAGAGGTTGCTACCAAGCTTTAAAGTTTAGAAAAATAGATTTTCAATATCGAAAAAAAAAAAAAAAAAAAAATAATAGTTTTCCAGCAATTTCCCAAAATCTGAATAAACTTCCCATTAAACGGTAAACGTATAAATAATAGTCGATACAAAAATAATAAGACACTAAATATAGGATAATACAGGCCCTGAATGGCCGGATGGCTGGCGTTTGGTACCATAGGTTTCGGGTTCGAGTCCCGGCGGTGCCATGGGTGTTTGTAGTGGTTCGGAATCCACCTTAAACCGTAGGTCCCGGTCCTAATGGGATCGTAGAGAGTTGCGGGGGCATTGTTACTCCGCGTCCGTGGCTTTTCTTCAAGTAACACGCGCGCCCTGGGTAATGCAAAGTGAGTAACGTCTGTGCAGTGTTTGCCTTAAGGCATCCAAGACCAAGCTCTCTAAGTGTTTGGCAGCTGCATTAGAACAAAAAAAAATATAGGATAGTACAATCCCTCTTGTTTCCATTTCCATTATTCAATATAACGCCACTTTTACTCACAGTCAAGTTTTCATGTTGAGATAAGAGTGCAGACAGGAAATTAGACTCTCACGTCACATTCCTAGCCTGAACCTGATTAAAGAAGAGGAGTTTGTAATTAATTTAGTAAATTTTAATTAATTAATTTTGTATTTGTGTAATTTTAATTAATTTTGTCCAATTTTTTGGGGGCCTAACTTTGACTCTTAAGTTAGGATAAGAGTAATCAAATGTTATGTAATTATGAAATAAAACTAACATAATGATTCATATTTTTAGTTCGTAACTTCCATTAAAATTAAGTAGTAAACCGTTAGATTTTCATGTAATCTATTTTAACGTACGAATCTACAGGCATTTGATTTCTAGCTTATATACCTACGTCATTGTACCAAATAAAGTTGCTGTATAAAATGGATGCTCTCAAAATTGTTTTCTATTACAAAAATGAAATAAACCTAAATATTCAAGATTTCACGCACATCATTACTAATGTCGTGCGTCTAGTTTGGGATACGGTTAAGAGTTCCACTATATTAAAAACCATGTTAAGGATAAAATTGAAGGAAATTTCGGAGAATAAAACTAAACACTTAACGCTTAAAATAGATAGTAAAGAATAGAGGATTTTCTGCAAAATTTGTGTTACATTCAAGCTAATGTAATCAATAAAACAAAGTACTCTTTTACAAAGAAAATACTGAATTTGTACTCTTTCAAAGACAAAAAGGACGAGGTAATAAAGAAAGTAAATAAAAATTTTTTTAAGACGTATGCAAAATCTATTAAGAAAAGTGCTCTTTTTTTTAAAAAAAAAAAACTTGAAAGAACGTGAAGAAAACAAAAGATTGCTGTTTGAAGAAATACAAAATTTCTTTGAAGGGATATGAACATAAAAGTAACTCGTTTGAAAATGATAGATGTTCTTCAAATAAAAAAAAGCCAAAGTTCACCTTGTGATCCAATGCACCAAAAAGAACTAAGAAAAATATTCTAAACAATAATTTTGTTGAAAATATTGATGCAGCAATGTTAAGTGACAGAAAAATAGCCATAGTTTTGTCAATACTTAAAGGTGTGGGATGTTATTCATCAAAGAATAATGTTAACAAATCTTCTAAGTAGCAGCTGTGAAAGAAAGGCAGGGAAAACATAACGCATGGTTTAAAATAACGAGTTCTCAACTGATTTTCCTTTGGCTATTCAATTTGACGGAAAATTTTTAGAAGACATTGTAGATAGTGAAACAGTTGATCGATACAGTCATTGTTTAGGGAAAGGCATTGACTTTCAATATCTAAACTTCCAAAAGAGAAGTAATAGCTATTGTTATAAAACACCAGAATTATGTGGAATTATTGAACAAATAATATATTGGAATTTAGATGCCGCTACATATACAGGATTATGTAGAAGAGAATGTGTTCTCATTGAGTTAAAGACGAACAAAGAAATATTCTAAATGGTTTGGGTTATCATGTCCTAGAGATTATGTTTGAAGCAGTTGCTATTGTCTATTGAGATGTCAATAAGGCCTGATATATTGATATTCAAATGATTTAAAAATCAAGAAGCTTAATTGATGACAGTAATTTCTAGACCACCATTTATGATGTTTCAATTCAATAAAGAACCCTCAACAGTCATCAGGATATAAAGATTCATGATATCTGATGACATTTTTTAATTGACTTTCAAAACAATCAACTAGAGGAATTCCAGGATCAAGATGTCTACAAGGAATTTTTAAAGATCACTATCATATTCGTCGGAGGAGTTTACAAAAGAAAAATAAAAGAACTCCTGGGGGAATTTCATTGTTTTCGATAGATGGGGAAGGAAATTTAATCCCTTAAAATATGCTTAACCAAATTAAATTGTTCGAACGAGAAGAATCTATAATTCATTATATTTATTTTTTTTTTTGTGTGTGAAATGTTATGCTAACAGTTATTATCAAACAGAATATGCTTATTTTTTCAAGAAATTATTTACAGCTTTTTAAAAAACCTAAAATAGTGTGAAGGTATCAATCATAAAATTGAATTATGAACGAAGTTCATGTACGTTTGTGGTACCAGAGGAATCTTTTGGCTATAACAAAATTTATCTATACTTGTTGTTGAATACTAGAGGAATTTGTTGTCCTTGCTTTTTCTGACGAATATATTTCTCAAAAAAAGAAATGAAAAAATAACAGATTATTTAAAAACGGCAGAAAATGACGAGTCCTTGGAAAAGGAGTCGAGTTGATCCAGATGTAGCCTTTAAAAAGGATCTGCATGATTTAATATCAACTAATAATAGACCAGGACCTACAGTTCAAAGTGGATTCCAAATCACCAACAAGCATCCATGTCACCGCCAGGATTCGAACTTGAAGCCTGTGATACCAAAGGCGAGCGATAGCCACTTGGCTACCAGGCCTCTGTTTAAGTGTAAATAACGTTCAAAAATTATTTTTCCTTTTGTACATTAATTAATTTAATTAATCGAATTTCATATTTGACATCCAGTAGCTACTTTCAAGGTGTCATATGTCTCCGAAGAAATATTGAAAAAAAAATGTAATTAATGAAACGTAATAATTCTGAACATATGATTATTTTGTTTAATATAATTATTATGATTATTATTATTACCCAATTATTTTTCCTTTTGTATATTAATTAATGTAATTAATCTGGATTAATATTATATTTGACATCCAGTAATAATAATATAACATACAAAATATCAGTAGCTACTTTCAAAGTGTCATATGTCTTCTAAGAAATACTGAAAAACAAAATAATGAAACGTAATTATTCTGAACATATTAATATTTTGTTTAATATAATCTTTATGATTAGTATTGTTATACAATTACTTTTCCTTTCATATATTAATTATTTTAATTAATTTATTTTGTCTTCTAGAACGTTTTGTGGAATATGTAAAGTAGTTTCTCTTTATCTTTATTATTCAACATTATTTTTTGTTTCATGAATACTTAAATCTAACATATAATACTTAAATAATTATTTAACGAAAAACAGTATTGCAAAAATGAAAGGATCATAATTTTAAGGAATGAAGTCTTATGTATTTAAATTATCCAATTTCAATTAATGCTATAACTTTTCAAAATTAATTTCACATTCATAATTCTTATAATTTAAAAATTAATTATTCGATATTATATCTATAAATAACTAGCTCCTTAATTAAATAATGGAACAAATTGTAATCAATCTATTACAACGATCTCATTAAAAATTTACTAAAACATTACTAAAATAACTATAACTTTAACTAAATTATAATTACTTTTAGTTTCAAATCATGTTTTCCCTCATGATTAATTTCCCTTAATTTCAAATAGAATAATTGGGATAGTATAATTAAATCGCATTAGATGAATGAAAACATAACGAATTAAATTACTTCATATTTCTATTCGTTTGATAGATTTGTTTTAGTAGAATTGGATGATCAATCAATAAAAATAGTTTGATAGGAGATTCAATTCCCTGGCTTCAAATATTTTAAGGTTTTATACTTAAAAATTACCTCAACAGCTGCATTGAAATAAGATGAAAAGCTGTGGTTAATTAGTTATTTTTAAATAAACCGAATTTCTTTACCTAGGTGAAAAATAATTATTGTGCCACATTTTGAAAGGATAAACTTTAATCATCAGCAGGGTTCGAATGGCTAATGGTCATTATGCTAAACAATCATCAATCAAGCACAGGTAGGTGTAAGAAGTTCCACAACTTTCGTAGCTTTCAACGTTTAATTTTTTTACCTTTTTGAATTTCTGACTTCATGATCAGGAATATGTTATTAAAACAAATTTAATTTTCTTGCATTTCACGAACAAATCTGTATCTCATACATAAAGATTTAAAATGACTAATACTTTTCTGATGATCGTTTAATTAAAATAAAAGACATCAAGTTCTTATAAGCATATATATTTTATAAAAGAAAAAAAATGATGTAAATTAAACTACAAGAAAATATTCCTACGCATCAAGAATAATTATAAGTGTGAAAATTTCTATACTTTTCGTAAGGTTATACAGGTATACAGGTTAGCCATAAAATTTAGAATCTAATATAAGAACAAAAAGCATAACAGTAATCTTAAAAAAAAATAATAATAAAAATAAAAACTATGAGATTCTAAACGATTTTTTTTTCTTGAAAAATGTCATTTCCCTTTTGATATGAAATTGTCTTTGCTTTTGCTTTAGAAATTTAAATAAACCAATAAGAATAGCTCTTGACAGAAATTAAAAAAAAACCAAACAAATAAGAAACCCTGAAAGTGGTCAAGGACATCGCACACTCTTTAAAACAATAACCATATATATTATGGGTAATAAAGTAAAAACATAACCAATTTAATTATTTCATTTTCATAAGCATAAAATGCAGCCAAATTTATTAATATTTATTCTATTTCACTTTTACTGAAATTATAACAAATATTCTTTGAATTTAGAGTAACCAACCATTCTGTTTGAATAACGGGGGATAAGAATTAAAATTACTACGGACAAATTGTCTTCTACTAGCCTGTTGGATGTTAGTTACAATAAGCTTAACTTATTTTGCCGTCTATAGTCTACAAGAACTGAGAAAGTAATGAAAAAAATTTAAATAAATATTATGGTTAAGAAAGCTCCTTAAAGAAATCTAAATAAACCAATAAAATTAACTCTTGACAGAAAGTAAAACATATAAACCCATAAAAATAGCTCTTGACGGTAAGTAATAAAAATAAACTAATAAAAATAGCTCTTGAGAGAAAGTTAAAAAAAAAATAAACCAATAAGAAATATTGAAAGCGACCAAGGACATCGCAAACTCTTCAAAACAATACCCATATATTTTATGGGTAATAATGTAAAAACATAATAAATTATTTGATTTTGAAGATCATAAAATACAACTAAATTTTGTTAATATTTAAGCTTTTCCCCAATTTCTGAAGTTATAACAAATACTACTTATTTTCCTTAAATTTAGAGCAACCAACCATTCTGTTTGCATAATGGTGGATATGAATTCTACTAATGGAAATTTCTAAGGGGAAAATGTCTTCTACTAGACTACTGGATATTAGTTACAACAAACATAACTTGCTTTGCCGTCTAAAGAGTACAACTCTCTACAAAGAAATTAGAGCATCGCAGTGACACTGATGAAGTTAATCACTCCCTTGTTTATAATCGTATTTTATCTTGACTCATATAAACACCGGTTGTGAGTTTTTGTTGTTTCTTAAGATATGTCGACTTCTTGAACGGTTTTATTTAAAGCGAAGAAAAAGGGTTATAGTTTTTAATTTTTAAATACATTTTAAATTAAAGCAGTTCAGTGAGGCAGAAGAAAATTAGAAAAACAATGCCAAAAAGTAGCCTTCTTAGAGACCTTTGAGATAGACCTTTAGATAGATAGACTTCATAGACCTTTGAGCCTTAATGCTAGATATTGAAATGATTTAACATATTCAACTTTACATTTTTCTTTGATTTACCAAATTTCGTTTATGGCAACTAAAAATATCCTCCTTTTCACTATTCTAAAAATTAAATCAACTATACATTTTAACTTTTTAACATATACAAAGCTCATATGACGAGTGCTTTATTTCAATTGCTGTGAATTCTTTTAATGTTATTGTTGCTGTAGTATTCCCTGACGAGTACAAGACAATCAAATACTGCGGTTTTTCATAATAATATTGTCTACGTTGATTGCCAGTTCGGAATATAAACCCTCTTCCGAGGGATGGTCCAGACAATGCATGGCGGCTGCAATAGCTGGGCAATCAAAGACATGGGGAGGAGTAAGATCGACATCAGGGCAGTTGCCACATTTTTGGTATTTTTTAACGCCACCAACAAAAATTTTAACATTTTTGTGGTGCTCCATCCTTAATCTTGTGAGACTAGCAGCTTTTTTCTGTAGATATTTAGTTTTGTGATTTGATATTTAGTATTGATCTTAGAAGGAATTATAAGTTTAGAATTTGGCAAGGCATTTGCATGAATTTTTTAATAGTTTTACAAGTAGCACTTATATTTGTCCAAAAAATTGAAATAATTTTTATAAATAAAAAATAAACGAATGTATGCGCTTCAGTGAGTAGAATGAATTATTCTAGTTCATCTGAATGCTTTAATTCAAACGAAACCTTGAAATAACAACTTTTACATTTCATTATACGATTGCCACTCTAAAAATTTTGAGATAGGGCTAAATGGTACAAGTTTAACTTACCAAATTTTAAGAGTGTTTAAAGTAGTCCCCTCCAACATCAATGCACTTTTGCAGACGATTTTTCCAAAGATTAAATGCTTCACGCCCTCTATTTCTTGGAATTGATGAAAAATATGGTTTTATAGCCTCATCAATCTCATCTTCGGAAAGAAAACGGCGACCACGTAAATTTTTCTTGAGATTAAAAAAAAGCGCAAGCTCTATCATTTTGATGTGTTTTTGTTTAAAAAATTCGACTGTCGATCTTGCCGTATGAGAAGATGCATTATCATGGAGAAGCATAAGTCCCCTTACACCTTTGGAAGACACTTAGTGGTGTACCAATTAGCTGTGACTGTCTTCTGTCCCTCCAGCTTGATGGCTTTAACCAGACCCGTACTTCTGAAGAAAACGGCATATATTACCTTTTTCATTGCTCGTTGTCTTTTCACCATTGTTGGTTTGGGGCCATCTTCAAAGATCCATACTTTACTTTCTTGTCATGTTGGGACATCAGAAAATGGTATGTAATTTTCATCACCGGTTATGATTTTAGAAATAACACGGTGTCCCCCATCGCTACTTTATAGTTTCTTTGCGGATTCTGACATGCTCCGTTTTTTGGTGTTCTGTTAAATTATGGGAGACCCAACGACAAGCTATTTTTGTCATATGCAGTTCTTCATGAATAATTATATGTATAGCTGTGTATCCAATGTTTAGTTTCTTCTGTATCATTTGGTAAGTGCAGCGATTATCATTGACTAACATTTTTCGTATGGCCAACATATTTTCTCGAACTACATCTGATGAAAGTCTTCCTGTGTGTTCCTGATCCAGCAGAGAACTTCGACCTCTACGAAATTCTGTAAACCATCTAAATACAGTAGCAGGAGATGGAGCTTCCTCTCCATATGCTAGTTGTAGACGTTGAAGGCATTCTTCTTGATTTAACCTCACTTTAAAATCATAGAAAATCATAGCGCGATAATGCTCTCACGTCAGTTCCATTTTCCTTTCTTCCAAAATCTATTCTACGACAGCTAAATTACAATTTTTGCCACAAATTACCGCCTGCGGCCATAAAAGAGTTCAAATTTAACGAATATCTTTATCCACCGTTTGTCGTCTGCCACCGTCTCAAAAATTCCAGAGTTACCCTCGTATTAGAAGATCTTAACTATTGAATTACTATAAAGAATTGATACTGATATATATCGTTATTTTATTTAATTTAGATATTTAAATTAAGATACTATTGATCATAAATGTTATTTATTCAAGAAATCTAAGGCATCTTTTACATTTATAAATTATTTCTTAAGCATTTTAAATGCTTCAAAAAGAATTATTCTTATAATTGAAACAAGATAAAATATTAAATAAAATAATTTTTATAAAAAACAATTTTTAATATAATGTTGATAACTAATAAATTTGGTATTTATGGAATTTATCTCTATTGAAAAACAACAAACTTATTTAACAATATAAAAAAACATTGAAGCTTAACCAATCATGTCAACATTTTTATAGGAATTTATTTATTCATACAATTTCGGCAGATGCTAAGATTCCGGCGTTAAATGAAACAATGTTGCTGATACTTTACACACAGTATCTTCCCTCCCCAAAACTAATTTTTCCCTAACCGAAAACCTTTCTCCCACCAATAAAGATCACAGAACCATATTAAGAATTCATCCGGAAGAAGACACTACCTTGTTGTCCTTCCAGAATTCTAATTCAGCAACCCTGGAAGAAGGAAGTCTCCGTAATAACAGCAATTTGCAATTTATTATTCTTACCCCAGTCCGGTTTAATGTATTTAATTCAGTTACCTCCACATGCACAACTCTTAGAAAACTTTGCTTCACCCATAACCTTGCTTGCTGGAAAATTCCAGTAGTCCCCCTACTCGACAACACAGTTTCTGAATGAAATATCCCAGATTAAGCGCCCGTGCTTTAGAAAGTGGCTTCCAGATAAAGACACCCGTTGACTAGCATGCTGGTAGAGATTCCAACTTTTCTGGATAGTTAATAATTACTCGACTCACGAAAGCTAGCGTCAAACCCTGTTGCATGAAAGCTGGCTTTGTTCGCTGCCAACATTCCTCAGTCACTTTGCATTTTATTAGCATGTGCATTCGGGGACTAATAAGCCGATAAAGCATTGCTTGTTGCTCCCGTTTATGATTTAATCATTTTGCTGGACTAGTCAACCCTAAGTGGATTAGGTTGGAATCGATGTTGGCAGAAGGATTTGGGAATTAGAGGGTTAAAGCTACCTTTGAACTGAGCTGGATGGGCACGGTTATGTTAGGTACTGAATTTGCAATTAGATAACCGATTGGTGATTTTAAATTCAATTTGTGAATGCATGAGTTTGTTGAGGGAATTCGACCTTTGAAATATCGCTTCTCGATATGTAAATTGTTATGTAAAGGACAGTTTGTTGGAATTTATTTTAACAAAAATCAAATATTGATTAAGTTTATAAGCCATTTGTATAATATACTTAACTTTAATATAATGGATATACTTTATGTAAGGAATTTTGTGTATTTAATTAAAATTAATTGAAGTAAATTATAATGAATTACTATTCATTGGACACTATACTTGTACGTAGTATCCGATAAACTGATTTTTTACAAAAAAATAATAATAGTATAAAATTAAATTATTTTCTAGAACACACGAAATTGGTTCTTTTTAAAAATAATTAATATTATTATAAATTATTATTGAAACAAGATAAAATGCTAAATATAATAATTATTATAATATACAATATTGATAACTAATAAATTTGAAATTTCTAAGCATTAATAGAAAGATTAAGATTTCTAACAAAAAAAAAAATGATATTTTTATTAAAAAACTTTAAACACATTTAACAATTAAAAAAAAAATTCGAATCTAAGCCAATGGAACTACCAACATACTTATAGGAATTTAGTTATTCATACAACTTCGGCAGATGCATTAGACTCTTTTCCAGCGTTAAATGAAACAATGTTTCTGATACTTTACACACAGTATCTTCCCACCCCAAAACTAATTTACCCCTAACCGAAAACCTTTCTCCAACCATTAAAGATCACAGAACCATATTAAAGTTTCATTATCCTTCCAGAATTCTAATTCAAACCCCTGGAAGAAGGAGGCCTTCGTAATAATAATAACATCAATCTGCAATTTATTATTCTTACCCCAGTCCGGTTTAATGTATTTAATTCAGTTACTCCCACATGCACAACCCTTAGCAAACTTTGCTTCCCCCCAAGCTTGCTTGCTGGAAAATTCCATTAGTCCCCCTACTCGACAACACAGTTTCTGAATGAAATATCCGAGATTAAGGCGCCGTGCTTTAGAGAGTGGCTTCCAGATAAAGACACCCGTTGAACAGCATGCCGGTAAAGATTCCAACTTTTATGGATAGTCAATAATTACTCGAGTAGCGAGAACTAGCGACAAACCCTGTTGCATGAAAGCTGGCTATCTGGCTTTGTTGGCTGCCAACATTCCTCTGTCTCTGCATTTTATTCGCATGTGCATTCAGCAACTAATAAGCCGATAAAGCATTGCTTGTTGCTCTAATTTATGATTTAATCATTTTGCTGAACTAGTCATCCCTAAGTGGATTAGGTTGCAATCGATGTAGGCAGAAGGATTTGGGAATTAGAGGGTTAAAGCTACCTTTGAACTGAGCTGGATGGGTATGGTTATGTTAGGTACTGAATTTGCAATTAGATAACTGATTGGTTATCTAATTGCATTTAGTATTATTGATTTTAAATTCAATTTGTGATTGCATGAGTTGGTTGAGTAAACGCAACCTTTGAAATATCCCTTGTCGATATGCAAATTGTTATGTAAAACGTATTTTGTTGGAGGTTAGTTTAACAAAAATCAAATATCGATTTAAGTTTTATAAAACATATGTATGTTATGATACATTTAACTTTAATATAATGGTTATACTTTATGTAAGGATTTTTATGACTTGATTGTATTTAATTAAACTTAATTGAGGTAAATTATACCGATTAATTATTCATTAGACATTATATGTAGTAGCTGATAAATTGATTCCTTACCAAAACATAAAGGTTGTATGAAATCTTATTTTCTAGTTTATAACATTTTTCTTTTAAAACAATAATATTATAATAACTATCATATTAATTTTTTTGATTATGTATTTTTTATTAATGTATCGCCATCATGAAATTGAGCACTTTAATTAGTCCCTTAACAACTTTATTCAAATTTTAATATTAAGAAGCCAATAAACTGTGGTAAAATACATTGAAGTAAATGACTTAATTATATTGATTTATTATTCATTGGACATTATACGTAACAGCTGATAAATGAATTTCTTACAAAAATGAGAATTGCACGAACTATAGTTATTTTCTAATCTACGAAATTGTTTTTTTTAATAATTGAAATTATTATGAATATCATATTAATTACTTTTTAATTATTATTATTTTATTATGTATTTTTTGATTAATTTATCTCCCTCATGGAATTGAGCATTTTAATTAGCCCCTTAACAATTTTATTTAAATTTTCATATTAAAAGCAATAAATTGATGGTAAAATACATTTAAAAGTTAATTTAATATTGTCAAAAACATAAGTTTGTCATTCAGCACCCTTTCAGAAGTAATATGAAATATAATATTAAAATTATTTTTTAGATTATTTATATACTAATTATATTTTACTGTTATTATAAGTATTTTTTTATTAATGTATATCCATCATGAAATTGAGCACTTAGTGTCTTAATAATTTTATTTAAATTTTCATATTAAGAAACCAATTAACTGATGGTAAAATACATTTAAAAGTTAATTTAATATTATTCAAACATAAGCTTATCATTCAATATCCTTTAAAAAGTGATCTACAATATAACCTTAAAATTATTTCATGAATATAACACTACTTTTTTTTTTTTTTTTAAAATTATTAATATTATATTATTTAGTTTTTTATATATATTATATTATGTACTTTTATTATTAATATATCTATACTATGAAATTGAGGACTTTAATTAGTCCCTTAATAATTTATTAAATTTTCATATTAAGAAGCTGAGCTTTCATATAAGATAAACTGATAATAAAATACATTCAAAATTTAATTTAATTTAATACTGTCACTATCATAAATGTATCCTTCAATACCCTTTCAGAAGTGATATACAATATAACTTAAAAATTATTTCATAAATAAAAAAACTATTTTTTCATCATTAAAAAACCATTTTTAAATTATTGAAAAATAAAATGTAGTTTTAACTGTGAAAGAATACTATATATTAGTGTCATATAATTCGAGAACACATTCTATTGCTGAACAGATATTTCAGTCACTGAACACACTGCAAACCACACATTTAATATGAATTACTATATCATAAATAATGTAAACAATCCCATTTATAACTGTCGTTTAATATACCAGATATATTATACCGTTATATTCCCTCTTACTTGACAATCTCTGTAGTAGTAAACTGAATTTTCGATGCCTGTCAGACTGCTGCAAAATGAATATTTAATTCAGTTGTCAGAGAAATGTGAGAAATCACATCCTAAAACTGTTGTCACCCATTCGGACAGCTAGGAAATGTCACTTCAGAAAATGACATATTACTGTTTAATCTCTTCCCTTTCCACAAGACGGACTCCAGAACTGATTGAAATATTCACGGAAGTGATTAGAGGTTGTTCAAAATTAAGTTTTAAGCAAATTCTCAGACTAGATAAGCATGAATTAGAAACCTTTCCAGAAAGATTGGCAGGAATGTGCTATTTGGATGTTTATTATAACAGTATACAGTCATTAGAGAGTTTTTGCATGCCGTATTTTTATAATAAACTCTCTGCTTATAATAAACTGCAAAAACTCTCTATTATCAATTTGGATATGCATAAGATTTAGAAAAAGATTATTTTTTCCTTTGTAGTTTTATTCCGTAATTTGTAAAAAATTATTATTAATAGAAACTCACAGTAATTTTCAGTATCATTTCTATATTTTTATACATATCTATTTAGGGTTGGAATGGCCTGGTGGATAGTACAATGAGTTTCCAAACCAAGAGTGCTTATTAGAATCTGTTGTATTGGGTCTAATTCTCAGTGCCCTGCAAGGCTGAGTGGACATCCCATGAGTAGTGTATTGAACGTATGAACGTATATGAACGTATATAAAAGATGAAGGAGAAGGGACAAGTTCTGTTGTGATGGAGCACCTGTAAGTCAAGGTCTGATTTGGCTCCGTGTCGCTGAAGACGGAGGGGAATTTTAGGGTGAATTACCCTGCACTTGCGTGTCGTATCAGAGAAAAGCTGGAAAAACTCCCACCAGGTAGTCCGACTCACGAGGCAAGATGCTGAACGTCATCGTGTCTCATCGGTTTTTAAAACAGTTTTGACAATTAAGCCGCCGGCGATTGAACCTCATCCCTAATGCTGACCAGCGGAGCATGTTGCCACTGAACCCCGAGTTGGGCTGTTAGATTCTTAACAAGCAATGTCAAATCTAAGGCTTCTTTGTCTATGTTATAGATCAGGCGTCTCCAAACTTTTCAGCCTTCGGGCCATACATTTTACTCCAGTAAGTACCGAGGGCCAAAACCGTTTTAATTTTTCTGCCATTATCTATAATCTAGTATACTAGTCGCCAAGTACGCGCTCTGAGTGAGCATACGCTTGCTAAATTCGCTTCATTCTCCAAAAGGAAGTACACAAAGAATGTTTATAGATCTAAGTTAACCGATGAGCATCTTAAATCTATTTTAATAATTGGTACAAGTAAAATTGATCCACTATTGTCAGTGAAAAATTACAATTACATAAATCTCATTAGTAATTTTTTACAAGTGGATACCCCACGGTTTCATTCGCGTTAATTTAGCTTTTTCGTTCCTTAAGGATTTTCAGGATAAAAATCATATGTTTGATTCCGGATAAATACATTCAAAACATCGATATCGATACATATGCGATAACTACCGAGGGTAACCGCGGGATGTTCACTAGTTTATAATGTTAGTGAGATTCATTTCAATTATTTGTTAGATGTTATGCTTGATCTAAATTTTCTGCGTATTATGCTTGCCATTAAGCTATACCTAGCAAATAAATAAAATCGAGTTATTATCATTCTGTGTTTTTTCATCCAATTTATTATAGCAAAAATATGCTATTCGCTGTCGCGGGCCGGATTGATGACACTGACGGGCCGGATTTGGACCCGCTGGCCGTAGTTTGGAGACACCTGTTATAGATCACGAGGAATCTGTTGGGTGTAACGTCCTT
>BPLQ01011983.1:0-26040 GCA_021605075.1 Caerostris darwini
GGCCACTTGGCCGGTTATCCGCTAAGTTTGCATGCTTTTTACCCACCGAAATTTTCGGCCAGGAAGAGTAGCCAATTCGACATGATCCGCACTCCTATTTGCCTTTGAGATCCGCCTCTTTTTAGCCGACCGAAAGAATTTTCGGCCAATAGGAAGAGCTCCATTCGATCGCGGATCATTGACTGACTCGCCAGTAGATGGCGCCATCAGTCCCAAAATCGAGCCCAAAAAAAGTGAGTTACATACAAACATACAGGTGAAGCTAATAAAAGCGTATTAATAAAATAAGCAACAAAAAACAATTTGCAAAATTGTTTGATTAAATTATTAAATTCAATGGATTTTGTATTAAATTAGAAATGCAAATATAATTTTGATAAAAATAATTAACAGCTTAATTAATATTTGAAATGGATGCACCAATTAAAATGTAATCCACCAAAGAAAATGTAACGATATATGTTATAATATTGTTAGTGTTTCTGAAAAATATTATTTTAGTTTAAAAAACATGATATAGTATTTCTCCCGAACATTTATGAAAATTGAAACTGTTTATTATCAAATTTCATTCTGGCAGTTTAAGGAATAATACCGTTAAATACATTCTCTAATTCGTGAATAAATATAACAACGTACATATTTTTTTAATCTACGAAATTCAGGTAATGAGCTGAAAGAATGTTTGTCTGTTCTACAGCGCTATCTGGTCAGCCGAATCCATTTAAATTGAAATCAGTATCATGGCGGATTTCCTGAAGTGACAAAAATAAAAAATTAAATGAAAATGTTCATGAAATGTTCTGTAATTTTCTATTCTTTGTAAAAGTAATGAACCCTCTCCATGTTAACTTGCCATCTATGTTCAATGTCTTCAATATTCACACATAGTAAATGAATTATTTATTTATTTAAGCAAATGCACTTACAACATTGGGGTTCGGTTGGAGAGTTCGTTCGTTGGTTTGTCTTCACTCCTCTGAAACTGCATTTTCCCACACGTTTTTGATAACTTCGTATTCTCGCAATTTCTAACTTGTTTTCTTCGCAAATTCCTTTTTCGTCTTGTAGGAATTTTAAATTTTGCTTGTTAAATGAGTCAAGCATCCTCTGAAAATCTAGAGGATTAGGATCCTGTACCTTCTCATGTTATATATTATAATAGTCCTGACAGCCCGGCCATTATACCCAAGGATTTCGAAATGGAAACTGAATTTAACACCATAGATAATAATAATACGGAAAACAATAACTATTCTGATGCACCGTTGATTACTGAACTAACAGATGAATTTATATTATTTAATCAAGCCATACACAGCAAAGCAGCAAATGACAGGAAGAATTAGCTAAACAGTATAGCAAGATCGCAATGAAGATCAGCGACCCCAAAGTCATGCGACTACAGCAAGAGATCAATGTGCAGTATGAAATTAAGAACGCCATCAAAAGATCGTACGGCATATAACTCTGGAAAGTTCCGTCACTACAAGAAATAGAACTACGCAATAAAAGAGCACTACACTGTACGAAAAAAGTAGAAGGACAGTCATTTTTTTTGTACAATATGCTTTTATTTTACTGCTTTTGACCTGATTTTTATAGAGAGTTGTTTTGTTAGAGTTTTAATTTACGCTAAGTGAAAGTTAAATGAGATTTTTTTACTTACCATTATTTTAACTTAGGAATGCAATACTTAATAACTTTGGGTGTGTGAAAAAAGTAGGATTATTGAACGGGTGATTGCTGATCTGCTCAATCAAGAATCTAAGGCTCTGAACATTTTAATATCTCAACAATTTGGCTTTATGCAGGATCTTTCCACCACGCATCAACTGTACAACCTCTCTGAAACCATCAATGAAGGATTTTCATGGAAGCAGGACACTGCAGTAATTTTCCTCGATGTGGCGAAAGCCTTTGATCGGGTTTGGATAAAGGGGCTAATTTATAAGATGATTAACTATAATTACTCTCCATACATTGTCAAAATTATCTACAACTATCTTTCTGATCGAAGTTTTATCGTTTCTGTTAACAATACTGATTCTAAAAACTGCAAGATTCTCGCGGGTGTTCCTCAGGGATCGATCTTGGGGCCCTTCCTGTACAATATTTTCACTAATGACATTCCACAAGACCACAGAATTAAATTGACGCTCTACGCTGATGATACAGCAATTATTACACAGGGAAGGTATTTACACATTATCCAGAAAAACTTACAAAACTACATCAACACACTTGAATCATGGCTAGAAAAATGGAAAATTAAACTCAATGTCGCGAAAACTGAAGCAGTGCTATTTACCAGGAAAACTGTCTATAATCCTCCTAACATAACTATTTTTAATACTAACATTTCCTGGTCTAAAGAAGCTAAGTATTTAGGTGTAATTTTTGATAGACGACTAACATTTAAGGCTCATATTAACTACTTGCGCGATAAATTTAATACTGTTTTACGTAAATTTTACTCTGTCTTGGGCAGACATTCTAAACTAACAATTGAACTAAAAACACTAATTTATTTAGCTTATCTTCGTCCGATAATAGCATATGCGAGTCCAATCTGGGGCTCTACAGCCAAAAGCAATTTTATTATATTAGAACGACTTCAAAACAAGGTTATTCGCATGATTGTTGATGCCCCATGGTATTTTAGAAACGCCGAAATTAAATATGCACTTTCCATGCCTAGTTTTAGGGAATATGTGGCTAAAATTGCCACAAATTTTTATTCTTCACTAAATAGCTCTAGTAACTCTGTCATCCAAGCATTAAATCAATTTGAATATGATATTTCTCTGCACTCGTCTCGTAAAAGACCTAGATGTGTTATAAACATCAATCAGTAGACTGCATTTCTTCTCTTGCATTTTTCTATGGTCCTGGTAACTTCAGGTTAGGTTCGCGCTCCGCGTATTATTATTATTTTTGTTTATTCTAGTTAATACTCCTGCGTGGGTGCTATGTTGTGCTTCGGCTTAAGGTTCTGTCCGGTCTTTTTCTCTTTTTAGTGTTGTGTTTGTATTTTGTTGTATATGATTTCTTTTATTTTTTACTTTTTCTCTATATTGTGCAAATTGCTTTTCGTTATCAATGGGCAGTGACCGACTGCTACTGTTTAACAAACCCTTTTGCTATTTGGAGGTCTGGTCGCTTCGCGACCAAGGAACTCCGATGAATCGTACCGATTCACCCCAAAAAAGTAGGACACTTCCAAAAAAAAATCTATTTAAAAGCTGTTGGAAAGTTTAAAGGTGTTTTTTTCTCTTTTAATTCCTTTTTAACAAGAATAATATATTTAGCTAGAAATTCATAGTTTTTGTTGGTTTTAGGATGCCCAGAGGAATACCCTTAAGTAAGTTTCAGAAGGGCCAAATAGTTACCTATAAAAATGGTAGCTAAGAATCTGTCCTAATACTGTTTCGAACGTCATAAGAAACTCTGAAAGTGACAAAGAAAAAAGAAGACACGACTCTACATTTTCATTTGTTAGTTGGCTTCTTACTTTACTTTTAATTATATTCATGCAAGAGAACACTTGCTCGCACGAATATGTCGATCCAAAGATAGTCAGCACTCCAAATGCCAACTTCTTCAGCTCATTGTAGCAATCTGGAAGACTATTCCATGCGTCGAATATAAGTACCTCAACTGGCGGCATTTCTTTTAAAGTTTTCCACTTTTGTTGCGTTACGTACATACATTTCTGGACCTCCAACTCTTCCAACTCGCTTTTCAACTCTAAATTTTCCACTTCACAAAGCTTTACTTTTTAAATCGATCAATTGCATTTCTAGAGATCCAGTATCAATTCCAAATGGCTCAATGTGGATTTCGTTACTATTTGTGTTGAGAGGATTTACTATGAATGCTAGAGTGGTTTTGAATTGCTCAAATCTGTCAGCAAATTTATCTTTAATTTTTTTTGTAATTGTGCTGAAGTACCTCGTGTCAACAGTTGCACTGGTTTTATCGCGACATTGTTTTAGAAATTGAAAATGAAGTAATTTACCGCTCTGAATATCTTCTGCAAAAAAAATTAATTTTTCTTCAAAACAAACCAATTCTTCTACCAAAACATAGGCTGGATTTCCCTTTCCTTGCAGTTTTAGATTCAGCTCATTTAATTTCGCTGTGATATCCACCATAAAGTAAAATTTTTGCAACCATTTGTCGTTCTCTATTTCAGGGTGATTAATGCGTTTTTCATTTAGGAATGTATTTATTTCATTCAAGCACAAAGCAAAACGTTTCAATACCTTACCTTTGGAAAGCCATCGCACTTTATTGGGAAGAAGGAGGTCGGAATACTGAGTCTCCGTTTCGTTTAAGAATTCTTTAAATTGACGATGGTAGAGTGCTTTTGACAAGTTGCTGTTAACAATCTTGATTACAAAATTTATAACATCAACTATTTGGGCCGGAAATGTTTGGGCACAAAGCGCTTCTTGGAGAGAACGTTATGCAGTGAATGGAAGAATGTTATGCAGTGAAACGTAGGAATTTCGTGGTTTATTTTGCTCTGAAAAATTGTTGTTGCCCCTTTATTTTTTCCTGCCATACTCCTGGCTCCATCAGTTGCTATTGAAACGATTTTATTTAAATCGATCTTGTCTTCAAGGCATTTTTGCACGGCATTCGCTATATCTTCTCCTCTAGTTTGTCCCGAGAGCGGTAGCAATCATAGAAGCTCTTCTTTTGGACCTTGGGAAGACATATACCTGACAAAAATTGCAACTTGTGCTGTGCCTTTTATGTCGCAAGACTCATCTATAACAAGTGATAAGGCAGAAGAAAGTTGAATATCTTCCACCTGCAAATATGTAAATTTAAAGACATTTTAGCTATTCTATCTTGTACTGTTTTAGCAGATAGTGACAAATGTTTGATTTTTTTCAAGATTCCCGGTTTGTTTTTGAAATCACGAAACAGTTCAGATGCACGTAGGAAGCAATCTTTGACATACTCACCATCTGTGAATGGTTTACTTTACCTACCTTTACTTTGTTTTTTTTTATTATTATTATATATGTATACGTACATACATAACTTTGAGAAGATAATTCGCTTCTAACTCTTTTACTTGAAACAACAAATTATACGTCACGCCAAATTTTCTTGCGTCGAAAACGAATTAAAACCTACATAGAAACATCCGACGACGGCGTCATTCGAGAGCTACCAATGGACTGACGACAGTGACGACGCGTGTCACGGGGGAGGGGTGCGGTGAAAAGCTAGTACAAGTGGCTGAGAGATAGAATCGGTGCTTAATCCTCGTTAATCGATTCAGAACGATTCTTAAATGTTTTTTTTTCTTTTGATAAAATAAATAATATTTGAGTAGGGAACTAAAGAGCCGCAGATTCACATCCAAAGAGCCGCATGTGGCTCGCGAGCCGCAGGTTGCCGACCCCTGGCCTAGAGCCTCTTTTCATCTAAATCCGGCCCTTGTGCTGGTAAAAGCAACCAAGGGGCAATGAAGTGCTACTCTAGTACAAAGAGGAAAGGAAATGGTGCCTTAACATACTATTCGTTTAAAATAGGGGGATGCACTCTATATTATTACTACTCTGTGCTATAGAACCATTATGGTAAAGGTTCTATGATTCCATGCATGACCGTACGTAACACTCATTGGAGTTCGAAACTAAAGATTTACATCTTTGTTTAGATTTGGTTTGGTTGTCGCTCTACGGTCATATTGTGCACACTTTAGTCTAAACAGACCGGGACCTACAGTTTAAAGTGGAATCAGAACCACTACAAACAACCATGGCACCGCCGGGACTCAAACCCGAAACCTGTGGTACCAAGCGCTAGCCACTTGGCCATTCAGGCCCTTCTTTGTTTAAAAGCATGTTTCACCTTTCGATCAGTAATTTTGGAAAAAAAAATTGATAAAATATGCGAACTCTTTTAATTTTGAATGACAGTATAAAAAAGACATTATATTATCTTGAATTAGAAATTAAGCTGGTTGGTTGTTGTCGTATCCCTCATGGAAGGAGGGAAGAGGGGTGCAGCTTCTGTTCTGATGGAGCACCCGTAGGACTGTCTGACTTTGGCTCCGTGACGCTCTTACAGTCATATGAGACCGGGACCTGCGGCTTAAAGTGGATTCCGAACCACTACAAACATCCATGGCACCGCCGGGACTCGAACCCGAAACCTGTGTGGCACCGAGAGCTAGACATTCGGCCATTAGGGCCCAGAAATTAAGCTAAATCTTCTATTAGCAATAAATTTAACTGTGCTGTAAATATAATCTTAATTTAATTTATTAATTACAAACGTTTTTACATCAGAAGAAAATTGGACACCAAATAATTCTAGTAACAAACAAGGAAGGATCTGCTTTAGATAGGATTGCGTTATTAGTTTACTAAGAGAAAATCTTAAACGACATAGGACGGAATTGGTGTTCATTTGGAAAATATTTTTAGTGAAACAAGGTTAAATAATAAGCTAAGGGAAAGATTTTCCTATAGGCTAACTAGGCTTCAGCCTAAGGCCTCGAGATCAAGAGAGACCTATATTCAAATTGTTAGCAAAATTAGAATTACACTATTCTAAAAACAATAAACACTAAAACACTGAATCGAAAATAAGGAGAAATTCTACACATATGACTCATAAACAAACATAAAATGTATTGGTTAAGATCAACGCGTTCGGCTCATTGGGTGTGTTCGTTTGTATATACTAGATAGCACCAAAGTATAGTTTATACGTTCACAGTTTGTTATGGCAAATATTGACGTGCCTTATGCTACTGAGCTCATTTAAGATACTAAGCTCATAGTTTCCTTTAACATATTGATATATATCCCAGTAATGATGTATTTTATTATCTCTCGTGTAATGTACAAACTTAAAAATGGGAGGTGAATGGGCCTCGTAAGTGAAATAGCCTAGGGCCTCTTTTCATCTAAATCCGGCCCTGTCTGTGCGTGCTCTTTTCCCTGTTAACACAGAATTAAAAAGACTACTACTTTCAGATTTGCCACTGGCGATAGTCTTTGCATTAATGATACTAAAATAATTGTTCTGGTAGAGCTTTCAGTTTTCAAAGTATCTTGTAGTTACATTTATCTTACTTTGTCTCGAAACTACGCAGTTTGTCAAATGCAGGTTCGCAATTCGTGATGGCGGTCTCTGTTTTCAGAAGATGTAAGCCTACACCGAAAATTATCCTGAAGATGAATTTCCTTTCCAAGATAATAGAATTCAGAAAACAGGCACCTCTAAATAGATTTTGTGAGCATGACTGGCAGGGTCGGATTTAGATGAAAAGAGGCCCTAGGCTATTCCACTTATAAGGCCCTTTCACCTCCCATTTTTAAGTTTGTAAATTACATGAGAGATAATAATAAAATGCATCATTACTGTGATATATATCAAGATGTTAAAGGAAACATGTTGTGTTGGGTACTCATCTTTATTACAAATGTCGCACGGATAATAAATAAAAAAAAAACGTCAAGAACACTTATTTGGACATTTATTCTCAGCACCCTATAGAGTACCTGTAACAATAACTCGTCAACCATAACACACAACATGCGAAAAGAAACAAAACACAAATAATAAAAATCTTTGAATACGAAAATAAAATATGCAATCAAAATTAACCTATTTTCTATGAAATTAAATTGAATATATTCAATACTTTGAAGATTAAGGAAAATTCAATTCAGATAAATTTATTTCATAATTTCTCCTTATTTTCGATTAAGTGTTTACTGTTTTTAGAATAGTGTCATTCTAATTTTTCTAATAATTTGAAAGTAGGCCCTTCTTGATCATGAGGCCCTAGGCTGAAGCCTAGTTAAGCCTATGGGCAAAGGCGGCCATGATGACTGGTACCAGAGGGATTGTTCTGGACGTTATCTTTACTTTCTAGAATATAGAAACACACGGGTAAATATATATATACGTCTGCGAACTGTTGCCCTTTTCAGACTTCTGACGGGCCATGATTGTTTGGCCAATCATCTTTTTCGTATGAAAATATTCGCAAGCCCAAAATGCATGCTCTGCAGTCTTGGAGAGGACATGGATTCATCTCACCTTCCTGTCTGCCCTGCACTTGTTTCCTCTACTGTGTAGGGTCGTTACTGGGAGGCTAGGGCCCTTATGGGCTAAACATGTCACTATGTGATTTCTTTCGATTCTCGTTGTTGTTTTCATGTTCTTTTTCTGTTTTATTTTATTACTTATTGTAGCCTGCCATTCGAAATAAAAATAAAAATAAAAATAAATAATATATATATATATATGTATATATATATTTCTCTGAGTTTTGTTTTTAAAGATAGCTTTTTGGTGCAGAAATGGTACAGGACAGATTATGTTGAGGGCTTCCGTTCTCCATATATGCGAAATTCAACAATTTGTCAAATGCAGTTTAGCAATTGGCGATGGCAGTCTTGTATGAATGTATCAATAATATTCTTTGGGGTGGTTTTACTGATGAATATTTGATGACAAGTTTTTTTACAGGGGGGGAGGGGGGGACCCCTCATCAAATTGTTAAATAACTTAAGGTTTCCACATGAGGGGCCTGAATGGCCGTTTGGCTAGTGCTCTGGAGCTAGGTACCACAGGTTTCGGGTTCGAGTCCCGGTGGGGCGCCGTGGATGTTTGTAGTAGTTCGGAATCCACTTTAAACCGTAGGTCCCGGGCTAATAGAATCGTAGAGCGTTGCAGGGGTAGTGTTACTCCGCGTCCGTAGCTTATAGCTTATCTTCAAGCTATTACTACTACTATACCACACTACATCACTGTGCCTAGAGCTGAGTTGCCCCTTTACAGTTTGGGATCTGAATTGCCGAGTGGCTAGCGCTCTGGCGCTCGGTACCACAGGTTTCGGGTTCGAGTCTCGGCGGTGCCATAGATGTTTGTGGTGGTTCGGAATCCACTTTAAACTGTAGATTCCGGTCTGTTTAGCCTAAAGTGTGCATAAAATGACCGTAGAGCGACAAACCAAACCAAACCAATCTTACCAAGAGAACATAAATAATAGCCAACTATGTAAGGTTTCTTCTCTGGATATCACTTTGTACCTGAGTAACACGCAGGGCCGGATTTTCCTATAGGCTAACTAGGCTTCAGCCTAGGGCCTCAAGATCAAGAGGGGCCTACATTCAAATTGTTAGTAAAATTAGATTTACACTATTCTAAAAACAGTAAGCACTGTTGTTGTTGTCATGTCCCTCGCGGAAGGAGGGGTGCAGCTTCTGTTCTGATAGAGCACCCGTAGCTAGAAGTCTGACTTTGGCTCCGTGACGCTCTTACAGTCATAGGAGACCGGGACCTACGGCTTAAAGTGGATTCCAAAGCACTACAAACACCCATGGCACCGCCGGGACTCGAACCCGAAACCGTCAAGAAAAAACTGTAGACTGTGGCATCGAGAGCTAGACACTCGACCATTCAGGCCTCAACAGTAAGCATTAAAACACTGAATCGAAAATAAGGAGAAATTCTACACATATGATTCATAAACAAACATTCACATAAAAATGTATTGGTTGAGATCAAAGCGTGCTGAGAATAAATGTCCAAATAAGTGTTCTCGCCTTTTTTTTTTATTTATTATCTGTGTCACATTTTTTTTTATTATGATTAGTACCCATCACAACATGTTTCATTTAACATATTGATATACACTCATGTCTATAAATTAAGGATAATGAAGTTCAGGCAAAGAAAGAGACAGAAGCACAACAAATTTGACTTATTTGTAAAGTCTATTTATTAAACAAAAGGTAAAGAGCAAAAAAGATGCTATATGTTTGACATAATTAATAAAAATTGCGATTTTTACTCCCTGGAGCAAATTTCAAAAAAGAACCTATTTACAAAAAACAGTATAACATGGTTAGTATGATGGTTAATATGGAGTATGTCTCCCGGACGATGCAATACAGGCCTTACAACGCCTAGGCATGCTGAGTATCAAATTATCAATCTGATCTTGGGGAATATTACACCGCTCATCAAGAAATGCCCTCCGAAGTTCCGGTTGACAGGTGGGAGGGGTTGACGGGCTGCAATTCGTCGGCCAAGCATATCCCACACATGCTCTACTGGATTCAAGTCCGGTGAGTAAGGTGGCCAATCCATACGGGTGATATCCTCCAATTGAAGGCATTCGTCTACAATGTTTGCACGGTGAGGACGGGCGTTGTCATCCATAAACAGAAATTCAGCACCCATGGCACCCCGAAACAAACGTACATGTTGTTCCAGAATGACATCCCGATAGATGTGGCCTGTCATCGTTACACTCTGAACATGCAGGTCAGTTCTGGAACCAAGAATAATTCCTCCCCAAACGCGCCATCCTGCACCACCTGTAACGGTGTAGTTCAATGGTGTTCTCTTGGTGGTAACGGGTACCTGGCGCTCTCCATATGAAAGCCCGGCGAGAATCAGACTGCAAACTAAACCTGGACTCGTCGGAAAACATCACACAAGACCACTGTTGCGTTGTCCACAATGCATGCTCTCTACTCCAGGTTAATCGTAGGCAACAGTGAGTTGCGGTAAGTGGAACACATCTGACAGGTCTACGAGCATATAGACCAATGTGCCCTAAGCGTCTGTACACGGTCTGCCTTGAAACTGTCGTACCGGTAGCTGAAGAGAGCTGACGAGACAGGTGTGATGCTGTGCTCCGTCTGTTTCTTTCGGCAGTAACTGCTAAATACCGGTCCTCATTCGGCGTTGTAACTCGGGGGCGACCTGTGCTGTAACATCTACTCACATTACCATCATCTTGGAATCGTTGCCAAAGCCTGGAGATGACACTCTGGGCGATTCCAAGTTCCTCGGATACTTCCAGCTGGGTACGTCCACATTCCAGTCGTCCGACAATTCTACCAAGTAAAAAATCATCCAAATGCTTCCTTTGTGCCATAACTATGCGGTTATTGCACTGAAAGGCTTTTAAAGCGCTTGTGAACAATTTTACTTCTTTGCCACCATTCCTTATACACTCTCGTCATTGTGACGTACTATCCGCGCCATCTGGTGGATTCCTGTAATTTGCATATTCTTCTTCAAGATGTGTGTGATAATTCTACAGGTGAAATTTTTATTTTAGAGTTCAATTTCTGTGTGATTCTGAATTATCTTTAATTTATGGACATGGGTGTATATCACAGTAATGATGTATTTTATTATCTCTCGTGTAATTTACAAACTTAAAAAATGGGAGGTGAAAGGGCCTCATAAGTGGAATAGCCTAGGACAGGGGTCGGCAACCTGCGGCTCGCGTACCACATGCGGCTCTTTGGATGTGAAGCTGCAGCTCTTTAGTTCCATACGCAAATATTATTTATTTTATCAAAAACAAATACATTTAAAAATCGTTTAAACATGTATGTACGTAACGCCACAAAAGTGGACAGCTTTAAAAGAAATGCCGCGAGTTATATTCTACTGCGAGGCACTTATATTCTAAGCATGGAATAGTCTGGCAGATTGCTACAGTGAGGTGAAGAAGTTGGCATTTGGAGTGCTGACTATCTTCGGATCGACATATTCGTGCGAGCAAGCGTTCTCTTGCATGAATATAATTAAAAGTAAAGTAAGAAGCCAACTAACAAGTGAAAATTTAGAGTAGAGTTTGAAACTTAAAACAACAAGTTATGAGCCAAATTTTCTAAAACCATGGCAAAGCCATCGCTCCCATTTAATTTGTTTGTTATTGAAGTACAAGTTAGTGTTGTAAGTAAATGCTTAATTGTTTTAATTTTTTACTTAAATAATAAGTAATTATCTAATAATGCCATATATATATTATCTAATTTGTTGTGAAAAACACTACTTATATATGAATAAATAGATATTTTTTCTTATGAATAAATAAATTAGGTTTTTTTTTATCAAATAACTTTATTTATGCGAGTACTATTTATTGTTGGCAAGAAAAAAGTTTGTGGCTCTTTAAAAACTTTGAAATTTTGTAAATTGTAATTTTTGACTCTTCCGACTCAAAAGGTTATCGACCCCTGGCCTAGGGCCTCTTTTCATTTAAATCCGACCTTGATTACGTGTGACCTATTATTAAAATGAATAAATTTTACGTTTTTAACAATGAACAGTAAACAGAAAATTGCATTTTAACGGAAAGCATGATATATATTTGCAAGTCAAATTCCTTTAATTTAACAACTCAGTTGTTCTTGTTAAATCCGCCTGGTGCAGAAAAGCCTACACCAGGTCTAAGAGACCCCGATGGCTAAGGACAATATGCAGCTTCACTTTAGAGAGGAACCACGAGACCTGAAGACTGACTAAATCTCAAGACAACGCTCTACGATCATATTAGACCGGGACCAATGGTTTAAAATAGATTCCGAACCACTACAAACATCCATGGCACTGCCGGGACTCGAACCTGAAAACCTGTGGCAAGGAGCGCTAGACACTCGACCATTCAGGCCCCCTAAACAACTCAGTCGTAATAAATATTATACAAACTCAACGTTGTTACCCGGGGGTTTTAGTGCGGTGGGTAACTCCGCGCCTTAAGGCATCTATGACCGTAGAAAAAATATTGCCTCTATCCCAATTTCTTTTCGTTTTAAATATTCCTGGAAAGAAATGAAGGTAAACTTTCTTCCCACACACAAAATTGAATAAATAAATAAAAATAAAAATGTATACAAACAAAATAAAACTTCCAATTTTTTTTTTAAGAAATGAGGTTTGCCTTCAAATTAAAATTACAATAACTTTCATAATCTTATAACGGGCAACGGGCAACGGGCGTACCTGTTACGGAGTTCCAAGGTGGTTGTTGAAACCACAATACCTCCACATCTTAAAGATAGTTAAAAGATTTGCACAAAAGATAGTTGCTTAAATTTAAAGAGTGTTAATAAAATAAAAATAAATTAAATTAAGAATTTAGGAAAACATCTCTTACTTGAGAACAATTAAAGCAAGAGATCGAAAAAAGTTAAAACTTATAGGTACAATTAGGAGTCCGTTGACGATGCCCAAAAATAAAAGATAAGAGCTAAAAATAAAAAAAATAAAAGTTATTTAAAGGTTAGTATGATTGCAAAAGAATAAAAGATATATACAACATGAATAAAGGTTACACAAAAACATAAACTTACTAAAAAACAAGCACAAATAAGTGACTTTGGCGCCGGTAGATGGCGCCATTAGTCAGCAGGTATAAAAACATTTTGGAAACCCTGACAAAGTCAGGTAAAGCGCAGCTTTTGGAACAATATATAAAGGTTAAATTTACAATATTTACAATTTTGTTTAGACATCCAGAGCCGTTTTTAATTTGCTATTGAAATTAAAGAAGTTTAGAGAGAGCTAAGATAAATGCATTGGTAGAAGAAAATAAAATAATAAAGTTCAAATAAGTATAAAATCAAAAATAAGGTAGATAAGTAAATAAAATCAGTTCTAGACTGAATGATTAACAAATTAAGCAGATTAGGAAATTAAAAGAAATAATGAATAACTAGCAATTAAATGTTTAGAATCAAATTAAATTCAAACTATTTAAAATACAAGAAAAATTTAGAGATAGCCATGTTCTAAATTAAGTTGCTCATCGTAGCATAGAAATAAATTAAATTAATTAATATGCCAAAATTAGCAGCTCAGATTCGCTGGAAGTGATCGTGGTGACTAGACAACAGCCACAGCGGTAGAATCGGCGGTTGTAGGATAAACTCCACAACGCCTTTTCAGTGCCGGGAAAGATTCCCATTGCGTATCATAGATAGCTCTGGGTCTCTTCCTGGAGCTAGCCACACCTGGATGGTATACAGGTATTTGACGGATCGCTTCGTTACGGATCTGAGGGCATTTAGAGTGGAACTGTTTAGAAATTTTGAAGATATAGTCCATAATGGGCTCTATCTTTAGGTCTCTGTGGAGTTGTTTCCTTCGAACAAACCACGGGGCGTTTACTATCATAGCTATCTGCTTATTTTGAAACACTTGCAGCTTCTTAAGATTTGCGGTTGAGGAGGAAGCCCATATAGGACAACCATATAAGAGAATTGGTCGAAGGATAGATTTGTAGAGTAAAACCTTGTGTCTGATCGCAAGCCTACTCTGACGAGAAATTAGGCTTTTTAGCTTAACGCTAGCAGCAGTTGCTTTGGCAACTACTTTGGCAAAATGGGTGTTGAAAGATAATTTTGAGTCAAAAACTAACCCCAGGTACTTGTATTCAGTAACCCAGGGGACTGGCTGGCCAAAAAGGGTGACATTTAAAAGAGAACCAATGTTCTTTTTACGTGTAAACAGAAGGCACGCACTTTTGGTAAGATTAACTTTGATTTTCCAGGTGGTCAACCAACTTTCCAAGCGAGGAATGTAATTATTAAGCAAAGCAACGACAGAGTTTGGTGTTTTGTGCTGAGCAATTATCGCTGTGTCATCTGCGAACATGGCCAGTTTACAGAACTCTGGCTTGGGAATGTCGTTCACAGAGATTAGAAACAATCTAGGACCGAGCAGTGAACCCTGTGGTACCCCGCTCCTGATTGGATGATCGCTTGAAATGGTCCCTCCCACTCGCACTCTGAAATTACGCAAAGTGAGATACGAGTGATCTTATACGAGTATATCTTATATATACTAAAAAAACCTAAATTTTAATTTTTATAAACATTAAAATTAAAATATGACATTTTTATTTCTGACATTGACTAATTTAAAACCTTTCAGGATATTTTTAATCCGCTAGATAAGACCTTATAATTAGTATCGATAAAACCGGTTCTAGAAACTAAAGAAAGCAACAAGCTTTATAAAAAAAAAAAAAAGAAAGAAAGATAATTTTAGATTTTCATCAATAAATTTCATATTTAGTATTATAATGTGTATATAAAAACACAACATACACTGCATTAAGAAAAAAATTAATTTATTCAAGCAGTTATTTTCAAAAATAATTACAAAAAGTTATTTACATATAGAATTTTACATAATTTATCCAAGCAAAAAAATTAAATTCATATTACAATATAAATACTGAAGATGATAAAAAAATTTATATATATATTTATATATATATAACATAAAAATGAATATACGAATATATTACACAAGCTACTATTAAGAACATACACAAAAATTATTTATGTAATTCATCATATGATTTTAAGACGATGTGTTAAAAGTAAGCTCATATATACTTTTTCATTTCATATTTCAATGTAACAATGATTATGATGAGTATCAGAAAAACATAAATAAATGTAGAATTATAAAATACATAAACGAAAGAACGAAGAACGATAATATATTACCACCACCTATATTTACATTCAGTCTACCTCTTCATTTCTTGCCCCAAATGAATATACATATTGCAGTGTTGAAAAAATGTTTGCATTTTTTTATACATGTACAGGATATAACTTGCAAACAGTTCTGGTTTTGAAGATATTGAAATAGTACACCACCACCTATATTTACAGTCAGTCCACCTATTCATTTCTTGCCCCAAATGAAAATATATATTGCAGTGTTGAAAATTGTTTGCATTTTTTTCACATGTACAGGATATAAGTTGCAATCATTTCTGGTTTTGAAGATATTGAAATCGTTAGCCACCACCTATATTTACAGTCAGTCCACCTATTCATTTCTTGCCCCAAATGAATATATATAATGCAGTGTTGAAAAATTGTTTACATTTTTTTACACATGTACAGGATATAAGTTGCAAACAGTTCTGGTTTTGAAGATATTGAAATAGTTCACCACCACCGATATTTACAGTCAGTCCACCTATTCATGTCTTGCCCCAAATGAATATATATATTGCAGTGTTGAAAAATTGTTTTGCATTTTTTTCACATGTACAGGATATAAGTTGCAATCAGTTCTGTTTTGAAGATATTGAAATCGTTCACCACCACCTATATTTACAGTCAGTCCACCTATTCATTTCTTGCCCAAATGAATATATATATTGCAGTGTTGAAAAATTGTTTACATTTTTTTTCACATGTACAGGATATAAGTTGCAATCAGTTCTGGTTTTGAAGATATTGAAATAGTTCACCACCACCTATATTTACAGTCAGTCCACCTATTCATGTCTTGCCCCAAATGAATATATATATGCAGTGTTGAAAAATTGTTTGCATTTTTTTTCACATGTACAGGATATAAGTTGCAATCAGTTCTGGTTTTGAAGATATTGAAATAGTTCACCACCACCTATATTTACAGTCAGTCCACCTATTCATTTCTTGCCCAAAAATGAATATATATATTGCAGTGTTGAAAAATTGTTTGCATTTTTTTCACATGTACAGGATATAAGTTGCAATCAGTTCTGGTTTTGAAGATATTGAAATCGTTAGCCACCACCTATATTTACAGTCAGTCCACCTATTCATTTCTTGCCCCAAATGAATATATATATTGCAGTGTTGAAAAATTGTTTACATTTTTTTTCACATGTACAGGATATAAGTTGCAAACAGTTCTGGTTTTGAAGATATTGAAATAGTTCACCACCACCTATATTTACAGTCAGTCCACCTATTCATTTCTTGCCCTAAATGAATATATATATTGCAGTGTTGAAAAATTGTTTGCATTTTTTTCACATGTACAGGATATAAGTTGCAATCAGTTCTGGTTTTGAAGATATTGAAATAGTTCACCACCACCTATATTTACAGTCAGTCCACCTATTCATTTCTTGCCCCAAATGAATATATATATTGCAGTGTTGAAAAATTGTTTGCATTTTTTTTCACATGTACAGGATATAAGTTGCAATCAGTTCTGGTTTTGAAGATATTGAAATCGTTCACCACCACCTATATTTACAGTCAGTCCACCTATTCATTTCTTGCCCCAAATGAAAATATATATTGCAATGTGGAGAAATTGTTTGCATTTTTTTTTCACATGTACAGGATATAAGTTGCAATCAGTTCTGGTTTTGAAGATATTGAAATCGTTCACCACCACCTATATTTACAGTCAGTCCACCTATTCATGTCTTGCCCCAAATGAATATATATATTGCAGTGTTGAAAAATTGTTTGCATTTTTTTTCACATGTACAGGATATAAGTTGCAATCAGTTCTGGTTTTGAAGATATTGAAATAGTTCACCACCACCTATATTTACAGTCAGTCCACCTATTCATGTCTTGCCCCAAATGAATATATATATATTGCAGTGTTGAAAAATTGTTTGCATTTTTTTTTCACATGTACAGGATATAAGTTGCAAACAGTTCTGGTTTTGAAGATATTGAAATAGTTCACCACCACCTATATTTACAGTCAGTCCACCTATTCATGTCTTGCCCCAAATGAATATATATATTGCAGTGTTGAAAAATTGTTTGCATTTTTTTTTCACATGTACAGGATATAAGTTGCAATCAGTTCTGGTTTTGAAGATATTGAAATAGTTCACCACCACCTATATTTACAGTCAGTCCACCTATTCATGTCTTGCCCCAAATGATATATATATATTGCAGTGTTGAAAAATTGTTTGCATTTTTTTTTTCACATGTACAGGATATAAGTTGCAATCAGTTCTGGTTTTGAAGATATTGAAATCGTTCACCACCACCTATATTTACAGTCAGTCCACCTATTCATTTCTTGCCCCAAATGAAATATATATATTGCAGTGTTGAGAAATTGTTTGCATTTTTTTTTTCACATGTACAGGATATAAGTTGCAATCAGTTCTGGTTTTGAAGATATTGAAATCGTTCACCACCACCTATATTTACAGTCAGTCCACCTATTCATGTCTTGCCCCAAATAAATATATATATTGCAGTGTTGAAAAATTGTTTGCATTTTTTTTCACATGTACAGGATATAAGTTGCAAACAGTTCTGGTTTTGAAGATATTGAAATAGTTCACCACCACCTATATTTACAGTCAGTCCACCTATTCATTTCTTGCCCTAAATGAATATATATATTGCAGTGTTGAAAAATTGTTTGCATTTTTTTTTTTTCACATGTACAGGATATAAGTTGCAATCAGTTCTGGTTTTGAAGATATTGAAATCGTTCACCACCACCTATATTTACAGTCAGTCCACCTATTCATTTCTTGCCCCAAATGAATATATATATATTGCAGTGTTGAAAAATTGTTTGCATTTTTTTCACATGTACAGGATATAAGTTGCAAACAGTTCTGGTTTTGAAGATATTGAAATAGTTCACCACCACCTATATTTACAGTCAGTCCACCTATTCATGTCTTGCCCTAAATGAATATATATATTGCAGTGTTGAAAAATTGTTTGCATTTTTTTCACATGTACAGGATATAAGTTGCAATCAGTTCTGGTTTTGAAGATATTGAAATAGTTCACCACCACCTATATTTACAGTCAGTCCACCTATTCATTTCTTGCCCCAAATGAATATATATATTGCAGTGTTGAAAAATTGTTTGCATTTTTTTTTCACATGTACAGGATATAAGTTGCAATCAGTTCTGGTTTTGAAGATATTGAAATCGTTCACCACCACCTATATTTACAGTCAGTCCACCTATTCATTTCTTGCCCTAAATGAAATATATATATTGCAGTGTTGAAAATTGTTTGCATTTTTTTCACATGTACAGGATATAAGTTGCAATCAGTTCTGGTTTTGAAGATATTGAAATCGTTCACCACCACCTATATTTACAGTCAGTCCACCTATTCATTTCTTGCCCCAAATGAATATATATATTGCAGTGTTGAAAAATTGTTTGCATTTTTTTCACATGTACAGGATATAAGTTGCAAACAGTTCTGGTTTTGAAGATATTGAAATAGTTCACCACCACCTATATTTACAGTCAGTCCACCTATTCATTTCTTGCCCCAAATGAATATATATATTGCAGTGTTGAAAAATTGTTTGCATTTTTTTTTCACATGTACAGGATATAAGTTGCAATCAGTTCTGGTTTTGAAGATATTGAAATCGTTCACCACCACCTATATTTACAGTCAGTCCACCTATTCATTTCTTGCCCCAAATGAAATATATATATTGCAGTGTTGAAAAATTGTTTGCATTTTTTTCACATGTACAGGATATAAGTTGCAAACAGTTCTGGTTTTGAAGATATTGAAATAGTTCACCACCACCTATATTTACAGTCAGTCCACCTATTCATGTCTTGCCCCAAATGAATATATATATTGCAGTGTTGAAAAATTGTTTGCATTTTTTTTCACATGTACAGGATATAAGTTGCAATCAGTTCTGGTTTTGAAGATATTGAAATCGTTCACCACCACCTATATTTACAGTCAGTCCACCTATTCATGTCTTGCCCTAAATGAATATATATATTGCAGTGTTGAAAAATTGTTTGCATTTTTTTTCACATGTACAGGATATAAGTTGCAAACAGTTCTGGTTTTGAAGATATTGAAATCGTTCACCACCACCTATATTTACAGTCAGTCCACCTATTCATTTCTTGCCCTAAATGAATATATATATTGCAGTGTTGGGAAATTGTTTGCATTTCTTTTCACATGTACAGGATATAAGTTGCAATCAGTTCTGGTTTTGAAGATATTGAAATAGTTCACCACCACCTATATTTACAGTCAGTCCACCTATTCATTTCTTGCCCTAAATGAATATATATATTGCAGTGTTGAGAAATTGTTTGCATTTTTTTTCACATGTACAGGATATAAGTTGCAAACAGTTCTGGTTTTGAAGATATTGAAATCGTTCACCACCACCTATATTTACAGTCAGTCCACCTATTCATGTCTTGCCCCAAATGAATATATGAATATATATATTGCACTGTTGAAAAATTGTTTGCATTTTTTTTTTCACATGTACAGGATATAAGTTGCAATCAGTTCTGGTTTTGAAGATATTGAAATCGTTCACCACCACCTATATTTACAGTCAGTCCACCTATTCATTTCTTGCCCCAAATGAATATATATATTGCAGTGTTGAAAAATTGTTTGCATTTTTTTTCACATGTACAGGATATAAGTTGCAATCAGTTCTGGTTTTGAAGATATTGAAATCGTTCACCACCACCTATATTTACAGTCAGTCCACCTATTCATTTCTTGCCCTAAATGAATATATATATTGCAGTGTTGAGAAATTGTTTGCATTTTTTTTCACATGTACAGGATATAAGTTGCAAACAGTTCTGGTTTTGAAGATATTGAAATCGTTCACCACCACCTATATTTACAGTCAGTCCACCTATTCATGTCTTGCCCAAAAGGAATATATATATTTCAGTGTTGAAAAACTGTTTGCATTTTTTTCACATGTACAGGATATAAGTTGCAATCAGTTCTGGTTTTGAAGATATTGAAATAGTTCACCACCACCTATATTTACAGTCAGTCCACCTATTCATTTCTTGCCCCAAATGAATATATATATATATTGCAGTGTTGAAAAATTGTTTGCATTTTTTTCACATGTACAGGATATAAGTTGCAATCAGTTCTGGTTTTGAAGATATTGAAATCGTTCACCACCACCTATATTTACAGTCAGTCCACCTATTCATTTCTTGCCCCAAATGAATATATACATTTCAGTGTTGAAATATTGTTTGCATTTTTTTTTTCATCTGTACAGGATATAAGTTGCAATCAGTTCTGGTGTTGAAGATATCGAAATCGTTCACCACCACCTATATTTAAGGTCAGTCCACCTATTCATGTCTTGCCCTAAATGAATATATATATTGCAGTGTTGAAAAATTGTTTGCATTTTTTTTCACATGTACAGGATATAAGTTGCAATCAGTTCTGGTTTTGAAGATATTGAAATAGTTCACCACCACCTATATTTACAGTCAGTCCACCTATTCATGTCTTGCCCCAAATGAATATATATATTGCACTGCTGAAAAAATGTTTGCATTTTTTTTTTCACATAATGTACAGGATATAAGTTGCAATCAGCTTCTGGTTTTGAAGATATTGAAATAGTTCACCACCACCTATATTTACAGTCAGTCCACCTGTTCATGTCTTGCCCCAAATAATTATATACACATATATTGCACTGTTTTAAAAATGTCTACATATATTTTTTCTGCATCATTAGCTACAAGATAAAAGTAATTATCAGTTCCCGGTTATGACGATATTGAATTTTTAAACAATTTCATTCATTTTATGGAATAGCAATCGGAGTTGATAACCAGTAATGTCCACTACACAATAAAATATGTCAAAGAAAGTGATCGGATCTTGCAGATGTTCACCACCACCTTTTTTAACAGTCAGTCCACCTTTTCTTGGTATGCCCCAAATAATTATATACATATATTTTGCACTGTTTCAACAATGTCTACATGTCTGTTTTCTGCATCGTTAGCCACAAGATAAAAGTTATGATCAGCTTTCAGTTTGGAAGATATTGAAGTTTTAAACAATTTCATTCAATTTATGCAATGGCAACCTCAGTTGATAACCAATTATGTCCTGTACACATTAAAATATGTCAAATCAAGCAATAGGGATCTTGCAGATGTTCACCACCACCTTTTTAACAGTCAGTCCACCTTTTCTTGGTATGCCCCAAACAATTATATACACATATATTGCACCGTTTCACAAATGTCTATATTTCTGTTTTCTGCATCATTAGACACAACATCAAAGTTATGATCAGCTTTCGGTTTGGAAGATATTGAAGTTTTAAACAATTTCATTCATTTCATGGAATGGCAGTCTCATTTGATAACCAATGATGTCCTTTACACATTAAAATATGTCAAATCAAGCAATAGGGATCTTGCAGATGTTCACCACCACCTTTTTTAACAGTCAGTCCACCTTTTCTTGGTATGCCCCAAATAATTATATACACATATATTTGCACTGTTTCAACAAATGTCTATATTTCTGTTTTCTGCATCGTTAGCCAAAAGATAAAAGTTATGATCAGCTTTCGGTTTGGAAGATATTGAAGTTTGAAAACAATTTCATTCATTTTATGGAATGGGAATCTCAGTTGATAACCAATTATGTCCTGTACACATTAAAATATGTCAAATCAAGCAATAGGGATCTTGCAGATGTTCACCACCACCTTTTTTAACAGTCAGTCCACCTTTTCTTGGTATGCCCCAAATAATTATATACACATATATTGCACCGTTTCACAAATGTCTATATTTCTGTTTTCTGCATCATTAGACACAACATCAAAGTTATGATCAGCTTCTGTTATGGAAGATATTGAAGTTTTAAACAATTTCATTCATTTTATGCAATGGCAACCTCAGTTGATAACCAATTATGTCCTGTACACATTAAAATATGTCAAATCAAGCAATAGGGATCTTGCAGATGTTCACCACCACCTTTTTTAACAGTCAGTCCACCTTTTCTTGGTATGCCCCAAACAATTGTATACACATATGTTGCACCGTTTCACAAATGTCTATATTTCTGTTTTCTGCATCATTAGACACAACATCAAAGTTATGATCAGCTTTCGGTTTGGAAGATATTGAAGTTTTAAACAATTTCATTCATTTCATGGAATGGCAGTCTCATTTGATAACCAATGATGTCCTGTACACATTAAAATATGTCAAATCAAGCAATAGGGATCTTGCAGTTGTTCACCACCACCTTTTTTAACAGTCAGTCCACCTTTTCTTGGTATGCCCCAAATAATTATATACACATATATTGCACCGTTTCACAAATGTCTATATTTCTGTTTTCTGCATCATTAGACACAACATCAAAGTTATGATCAGCTTTCGGTTTGGAAGATATTGAAGTTTTAAACAATTTCATTCATTTCATGGAATGGCAGTCTCATTTGATAACCAATGATGTCCTGTACACATTAAAATATGTCAAATCAAGCAATAGGGATCTTGCAGATGTTCACCACCACCTTTTTTAACAGTCAGTCCACCTTTTCTTGGTATGCCCCAAATAATTATATACATATATTTTGCACTGTTTCAACAATGTCTACATGTCTGTTTTCTGCATCGTTAGCCACAAGATAAAAGTTATTATCAGCTACCGGTTTGGAAGATACAATTTCATTCATTTCATGGAATGGCAACCTCAGTTGATAACCAATTATGTCCTGTACACATTAAAATATGTCAAATCAAGCAATAGGGATCTTGCAGATGTTCACCACCACCTTTTTTAACAGTCAGTCCACCTTTTCTTGGTATGCCCCAAAAAATTATATACACATATATTGCACCGTTTCACAAATGTCTATATTTCTGTTTTCTGCATCATTAGACACAACATCAAAGTTATGATCAGCTTTCGGTTTGGAAGATATTGAAGTTTTAAGCAATTTCATTCATTCTATGCAATGGCAGTCTCATTTGATAACCAATGATGTCCTGTACACATTAAAATATGTCAAATCAAGCAATAGGGATCTTGCAGATGTTCACCACCACCTTTTTTAACAGTCAGTCCACCTTTTCTTGGTATGCCCCAAATAATTATATACACATATTTTGCACTGTTTCAACAAATGTCTATATTTCTGTTTTCTGCATCATTAGACACAACATCAAAGTCATGATCAGCTTTCGGTTTGGAAGATATTGTAATTGAAAAGAATATCAGTCATTTCATGGAATGGGAATCTCAGTTGATAACCAATTATGTCCTGTACACATTAAAATACGTCAAATCAAGCAATAGGGATCTTGCAGATGTCCACCTTTTTTCGGTATGCCCCATATAATTATATACATATATTTTGCACTGTTTCAACACTGTCTACATGTCTGTTTTCTGCATCGTTAGCCACAAGATAAAAGTTATTATCAGCTACCGGTTTGAGAAGATATTGTAATTGAAAAGAATATCAGTCATTTCATGGAATGGGAATCTCAGTTGATAACCAATTATGGTCTGTACACATTGAAATACGTCAAATCAAGCAATAGGGATCTTGCAGATGTTCACCACCACCTTTTTTAACAGTCAGTCCACCTTTTCTTGGTATGCCCCAAATAATTATATACATATATTTTGCACTGTTTCAACAATGTCTACATGTCTGTTTTTCTACATCATTAGCCACAAGATAAAAGTTATTATCAGCTTCTGGTTTGGAAGATATTAAAATTGAAAAGAATATCAGTCATTTCATGGAATGGCAATCTCAGTTGATAACCATATATGTCCTGTACACATTAAAATATGTCAAATCAAGCAATAGGGATCTTGCAGATGTTCACAACCACCTTTTTTAACAGTCAGTTTACCTCTTGATGTCATGAACCATATGAATATATATATATATATTGCACTGCTGAAAAAATGTTTGCAGTGTTTTGCTGCACACTATGTAGAAGAAATAAGTTGAGATCAACTTCCAGTTTGGAAGACATTGAAATTGGAAACAATTTCATTCATTTTATGGAATAGCAATCTCAGTTGATAACCAGTAATGTCCAATACACTATAAAATTTGTCAAAGAGAGCTATCGGGATCTTGCAGATGTTCACTATCACCTTTTTTCACAATTAATCCAACTTTTGAGGGTATGCCCCAAATAATTATATAGAGCACTATTTTAAAAAATGTCTGCATTTGTGTTTTACTGCATCAGTAGCCACAAGTTATAATCAGCTCACTGAATATACACTAGAGTTCTTGTTGAAACATATTAGAGTTCTGCATATATATTGTTGCCATATTGTTTTTTATTTATTTAGTAATCATGATCATTATCAAACACCATCATATTGAAAGGAATTAAAAAAAGAGGACTTCTTTTAAAAAATTTATAAGAAAGGGATATTTAAGACATTATTTGAAAATAATAAGGATAAGGAATACAAATATTTATATAATAATATTTTCATAGAATATTTTTATTGAACAAAATTCATTTCAAAATTCATTCATTTTTCAAAGACATCTTTTTTTTCTTTTTTTTTTTAATTTCTGTAAGAGTTCTCACATGACAAAATTTTCTGTATAACATTTATGCAGTTATTTTTCAATACAATTTGCCATCATTTTTCATTATTTAGTGTTATTCGAACTTTTTAAAAATATTCTTCAGCCTAATTTAAATTATTAACTCATGAAAATTTTTGCACTATTTAAAAAGTGCTATCAGTTTTTTTGAAAATTCTCATTAATCGCAAAACATAATTTTAACTATATTAATTTATAATGTATAATTAAAACGCTAAATTTAAAAAAAATTGCTTTCAAAAATTAGTTTATAATAGCAGTAATTAAAATTTTGAAAACTATTAATTTTAACATTAAATAGGTCAAGTTGATAGCACTTCACAGGTTGAATTCACAGCTATTCTCAGTAGTTAATTTAAATTCATACAAAATTAAAATATATTTCCTATTTAATTAAAGTTTTAGTATCCATTTAAATAAAATTAATCTAACTAATAAAAAATAGATTTACCACAATGCTACAAAATATAATAAACACTCATTCATTTTCATGTTGAACAATCCCCTAGGAATATTTATTGCTTTTTTTTTCTGCAATAAATTCATTTGTATATTATTGTTCACCTTGGATTACTGTATTACATAATTTAACATTTTTGTGGATACATTACATTGAATCACTGCCTTTTTTTTTTTTTTCCCCAATGACTGTGATTTTCTCGCTAATCTTTAGTTGTATGCTCAGTTAAATACTACATTAACCAAGTCTTTTAAAAGAAAATTGCCAATTTCTTATTGAAAGGATTAAATGATAATAATAATCATATTATAATATATATGATTACACTAACTAAAAAAAAAAAAAACACTACTAGATTACACTAAAAAAAAAAACACTAAAAAAAACAATACAAATTTAAAATTTCTCATAGCAAAATGAATCATAATTTAAAACTTTTAATCCTAGTTATCATAAATTGCACATAGGAAAAAAAAAAAGTTTTAATAAAAGTTTAATAATTAATAAAATTAATATTTGATTAACTTCCGTTCAATCAAATATTAATTTTTTTTCCTTTGTGCAATTTATGATAA
>BPLQ01011985.1:0-23797 GCA_021605075.1 Caerostris darwini
TTCACCATTCTTGGTGACACCTATTTGAATCTGAACTAAAATTCCCTTTTATAGAAGCTAATGTTTATCATCTAATCTGGTAGCCCTACTTCCAATGACGCCCTACTTCCAATGAAGATGGAGTAATATCAATTACATTATAATGTAGTTGATATTACTTTATCTTCATTTGAAGTAAGGCTAACCAGCTTAAAGGGAAACAGTTCTTTGTCTTGATCGTCTTTTTTCAATAAATCCAAATGTAATTTTAAAGTGGCAACGAAACATCTAAGTAATAATTTAAAACCATTTCTTGCTTTAGGCAACTTTCAAACATGTGTGGGATATGTGTTGTCTTAACTTAATTGTCAATACTGGTAGTTTCAGTTTTATCTGGTTTATACGAAGATATCAAATCTGTAGGTTTATTTTTTACCAAAATGGGAGGTGAAAGGGCCTCATAAGTGGAATAGCCTAGGGCCTCTTTTCATCTAAATCCGGCCCTTCTAAGCTAGTTAACCCTACTTCTAGTGAAGATGAATTAACATCAACTACATTATAATAGAAAACACTTCTTTGTCATGATCCTCTTTTTCAATAAATCCAAACGTGATTTTAAAGTTGAAACGAAACTAAGTAATAGTTTAAAACCGCTTCTTGCTTTAGGCAACTTTCTAACATGTGTGGGATACAAGTTGCCATCTTTTGACACAATACTCATATATACATCAATAGTTTCAATTTTATCTGGTTTATACGAATATATCAAACCTGTAGGTTTATTTTTTACCAGTGTGTCACTTACGATACGCAGTTTAACTTCATTGTTCAGGTTTAATTAAGTTATATGTATTAACCATGTTTTCGTTACATTTTTGATGAATTCATTAACATTATTGGTGACTTTTAATAAAATCTGACCTAACATATCAGTTCCTATAGCTTAAAATCTTAGCTATGATGTTGGCACTCCAAGCCACTTTAAAAAGAAATTATTTCCGTCTATAGTAACTTTTTTTTTCTCTTAAGATCCCTTACTTGGAACTTGCGAATTTCCCAATCCCAATAAAACTATTTGTTGATTAGAAAAATTCGGAGTCCTAACCATTTTATTGCACATATCTTCCCGTAACAGTCTGACAAAACTATTTGTGTCAACAAACGTTACCATAGTTTCATTATTTAACTTTATTTCACTTGTTTGGGATCTTTCTTCAAACATTGCAGTAGGAATTTGGGCAGCATGGTTTTTAATGTTTCGTGATACTTATTAACTCTGTTCAGCATTGTTGAGCTGACATGTTTCGTTTTAGTAACTCATGATAATGATATTACAATTGTATTGTCTGCTGTCTCCGCACTCTTAACTTGTTTTACACATTGTTTCTTAAATTCATCAGGGAGTTTATTCCCAAATAAACTTCTTTCATCTATTTTCGAATGGTGTTCTTTCCCTCTGAATATCTCACGAATATTTATTACTACTACTACACCACATCACATCACTGTGCCTAGAACTGAGTTACTTTGTTACAGTAAAGATGAATTAATATCAACTACATTATAATAGAAAACACTTTGTCATGAACCTCTTTTGTCATGATCTTCATGTGTAAGATACATGTTGTGCACTTTTGACACAGTTCTCATATATGCATCAATAGTTTCAATTTTATCTGGTTTATACGAAGATACCAAATCTGTCGGTTTATTGTTTACCAGTGTATCACTAACAAGACACAATTTAACCTCATTGTTCAGGTTAATTAGGTTATATACATTAAACATGTCTTCGTTCCATATTTGCTAACTTAATTAACAATAACGATGATTTTAAATTAAGCCTAACCTAATATATAAGCTCCTACAATTGCCTGAAATCTTAGTTACGATGTTGGTATCCCATACCACGTCAAAAGGAAATTATTACTGCCAATAGTAATTTTTTTTAAAGATCCCTTACTTGGAATTTCCCAATACCAATAAAACTATTTGTTGATTAGAAAAATTCGGAGTCCTAATCATTTTATTGCACACATCTTCTCGTAACAGTCTGACGAAACTACATTCATGTCCATAAATCAAGGATAATGAAGTTCAGGCAAAGAAAGAGACAGAAGAAAACAAATTTGACTTATTTGTAAAGTCTATTTATTAAACAAAAGGTAAAGAGCAAAAAGATGCTATATGTTTGACATAATTAATAAAAATTGTATCCCGGACGATGCAATACAGGCCTTACAACGCCTAGGTATGCTGAGTATCAAATTTTCAATCTGATCTTAGGGAATATTACACCACTCATCAAGCAATGCCCTCCGAAGTTCCGGTTGACCGGTGGGAGGAGGTTGACGGGCTGCAATTCGTCGGCCAAGCATATCCCACACATGCTCTATTGGATTCAAGTCCGGGGAGTATGCTGGCCAATCCACGGGTGATATCCTCCAATTGCAGGCATTCGTCTACAATGTTTGCACGGTGAGGACGGGCGTTGTCATCCATAAACAGAAATTCAGCACCCATGGACGAAACAAACGTACGAAACAGACGTACATGTTGTTCCAGAATGACATCCCGATAGATGTGGCCTGTCATCGTTACACTCTTAACATGCAGGTCAGTTCTGGAACCAAGAATAATTCCTCCCCAAACGAGCCATCCTGCCCCACCGTAATGGTGTCGTTCAATGGAGTTCTCTTGGTGGTAACGGGTACCTGGCGCTCTCCATATGAAAGTCCGGCGAGAACCAGACTGCAGACTAAACCTGGACTCGTCGGAAAACATCACACAAGACCACTGTTGCAGTGTCCACAATGCATGCTCTCTACTCCAGGTTAATCGCAGGCGACAGTGAGTTGCGGTAAGTGGAACACATCTGACAGGCCTACGAGTATATAGACCAATGTGCCCTAAGTGTCTGTACATGGTCTGCCTTGAAATTGTCGTACCGGTAGCTGAAGAGAGCTGACGAGACAGGTCTGATGCTGTGCTCCGTCTGTTTCTTTTGGCAGTAACTGCTAAATACTGGTCCTCATTTGGCTTTGTAACTCGAGGGCGACCTATGCTGTAACATCTACTCACATTATCATCATCTTGGAATCGTTGCCAAAGCCTGGAGATGACACTCCGGGCGATTCCAAGTTCCTCGGATACTTCCAGGTGGGTACGTCCACATTCCAGTCGTCCGATAATTCTACCACGTAACGGTTTCTTAAATTCATCAGGGAGTTTATTCCCAAACGAACTTCTTTCATCTATTTTCTAACGGTGTTCGTTCCTTCTGAATATCTCACGTAAATTTACTACTACTACTACACATCATACCACTGCGACTCGTACTGAGTTACCTGAGTTACCCCGTTACAGTTTGGGAATGACGTGGGTGAGATGATGATGTCTGATTAGGCTCTCTGGTGATATGAGACCAGGATCTACAGGCTTAAAATGGATTCCGAGCGACTACAAACATTCATGGCACCGCTAGAAAAACCACTACAAAACCTATGACACAAAGCACCAGAGCTCTAACCACTCAGCCATCAGGCCCCTCTCGAAAATTTAGAAAATATTTTATTTAAGAGGCTGTTATTAAAGGCTAGATTTAATTGGATTTATTGGTTCACTGTTAGGAAATGTTTTACTAACCTTATAATCATTACATTTTTGTATTAACTGCACAAATAAACTATTGATCCATCCATTCATATAATACGAGGGTCACTCTGAAATTTTTGAGATACGTCTAAATGGTACAAGTGTAATTTACCAAATTTTAAGGGTGCTCAAAGTAGTCCCCTCCAACATCAATGCACTTTTTTAGACGATTTTTTTCCAAAGATTAAATGCTTCACGCCATCCATTTCTTGGAATGGTGAAAAATATGCGTGTATAGCCTCATCAATCTCATCTTCGGAATGAAAACAGTGACCACGTAAATTTTTCTTGAGATTAAAAAAAAAAAAAGTCACACATAGCGAGATCAGGGGAATAGGGTGGATGTTCTATCACTTTGATGTGTTTTTGTTTAAGAAATTCGACTGTCGATCTTGCCGTATGAGAAGATGCATTATCATGGTGAAGCATGAGTCCCCTTACATTCACTTCTTGAAGAATTTCTGGAAGTCACTTAGTGGTATACCAGTTGGCTGTGACTGTCTTCTGTCCCTCCAGCTCGATGGGTTTGACCAGTCCGTTACTTCTGAATAAAACGGCATACATTACTTTTTTCACTGCTCGTTGTCTTTTCACCATTGTTGGATTGGGGTCATCTTCAAAGACCCATATTTAATTTTATTGTCTTGTTGGAACGTAAAAAAACGGTATGTCAGGTTCATCACCACTTATGATTTTAGAAATAAGGCGGTGTCCACCATCGTTAAGTAATTTTATGGTTTCTTTAAAGATTCTGACACGCTCCGTTTTGTGATGTTCTGTTAAATTATGGAGGGCCCAACGATAAACTAATTTTCATATGCAGTTCTTCTTGAATAATTCAATGTATAGCTGAGGATCTAATGTTAAGTTTCTTCCGTATCATTTGATAGATGCAGCGATTATCATCGACTAACATTTTCGTATGGCCGACGCATTTTCAGAAACTGCAGCTGATGAAGATCTTCCTCTGTGTTCTTTTGATCCAGCAGAGACCTTCGACCTCTACGAAATTCTGTAAACCATCTAAATACAGTAGAACGAGATGGAGCTTCGCTTCCATATGCTAGATGTAGACGTTGAAGGCATTCTTCTTGATTTAACCCCACTTCAAAATCATAGTGCGATAATGCTCTCGAGTCAATTCCATTTTCCTTTCTTCCAAAATCTATTCTACGACAGCTAAATTACAATTGTTTCCAAAAATTATCGTCTGCGGCGATAAAAGAGTTCAAATTTACAAATTTGACAAATAATCTTTTTCCTCTGTAAAATTTGTCGAAATCCGGCTTTTTGGTTTGATCTGTGATTATTAAATCTCTTAGTTGATCGAACTTTGTTATCTTCAATGTCTATTGGCTAACAACAAGTACGTCCTCATAATAAAAGTCTTGCTAGGTATTGGTGTTATCAATATTGGTGCAGTCAACTCACAAAATTCTTCTAGAAGTCAATTTAAATCTCTTTAGTAATAATACTTTTATTGGATTGCGGCCATTTGTTCTTGTAGTTTTTGAAGAATTAACTGATTTATTGCGAAGGAAACCAGTTCCAAAAGTTGTGAGACCTAAGCTTTTTATTTTCCTTTTCACTATACGACAATTTTGTCCCTGAAAATACTAAGTACAGTCTTAAATTTTATTCAGTAATAAATTTCTGCATTAAATTTCTAAATTTTACAGTAGGAGTGTTACTCTGCTCGGTATGAGTCGTTGAATTTTCTGCTGCTATTTGTAACTTTTCCACCTCAAAAGTATCTTTTAAGTATTGTTCATCAACTATATCTTCCATTGTCGTTTCAGAAAAATGGTGTTCGGCAAATCCTTACAAATCCCCTCATTATGGTCGTTATTTTTAAGAAAAACATTCTTGTAATTGATTATTCTAGAATCGGCTTGTACATTTATTGATAACTCTTCACATATATTTTGCAGATCTTCCTTAAAAACTTTTGTCAAATGTGCCATTTTAAATGTCTTTAATTTAAATAAAAATGTCTTTAATTTTAAAAAATATGTGTAAATGTCTTTAATTTAAAAAAATAACTAAGCATCACTAAAATAATTTATTTCCCTCATGTATTGGATATTAACTTAAGAAATAATATAAAAACTTTGAGAAATAATTTTAGAAGGAAACTTTCCTTGAGTAATACCGGAAATAAAATTGCGCACACACATTCATATATATAGGACTTAATTGATTGTTAATCCAATTAGTAGGTAGCATCACATGAAGGTTATGTGTTCATGGAAATTATCTTTGAACTCTTGAAAGGAACTTTGAACTCTGAACTTTGAACATAGGAGAAGGAGAGAAGACAACCGGAGGAAGGTCGAAACTCGTGCTGTTAACACGAGGTGTGGAAAACGAAAATCGCAATAAACCTTTCAGGCTATTCAGATAACTAATGATGTTAAATTCTATGTTAGCATATTATAAAGATAGTTGTGGATAAGTGGGGATTAAGTGTAGTTAAATAAAATGAAGACCCTGTTCTCCTTTCTTTTTTTTTTTTTTTTTTTTTTTTGAATGTCTTTAGACATAGCCAACCTACATACAACCTATATAGTCAACCTACATAGTCAACCTACATTTATATATAAATTATATATTATTTTAAAAATATTTAATACTTTGTATTTAATTATGTAAGAAAATAATCATAATAATAAATTCAGAATAAAGTTATTCAAAATTAAATAAAGCAAAAAAAGTAGAATCACATTTTAAGGAATACAAAAAAAAAATATATAACTAATAAGTTTTTCAATAATTTATGTACATGAATTATATTTTAAGTATGTCTTACTATTATTATAAAAATATTTTTAAATAAAGAAAATAATCGAGATATTAAACAAGTTTTATTTAATTCCTATTTTACTTACAATATTTTGTTCATTTTTCATGAAGAATTCGTCTCTTATTTTTAGTTCTATGGTTTTTAATTCTTATAATTTTTTTTTTTTTTTTTACTAATTAATTTTTAATCTTTTACCTTCCAGTCGCTTATAATTATTATCAAAACACACATTTTAAATTAAATATATATATTTTTTATTTCTCTAGTATTCTAAAGATCAAATTACTGGCAAACGCTAAGTATAGTGCAACAAAAGTTTAGTTTGCCTTCGTTGAAAAAAAATTTTAATTTCATAATGAAAGAAACATTATTGGTTTAAAAATACAACATAGATGTTAATTTAAAAAAATTACTTAATTTAAATCTAGAAATTTTATCATGTTGGTTTAAAAGAAAAAGTATTTCCCTAACATTTCGTTAAATTTTATATTATATTTTTAAAAATATTTTTAGAATAAATGTAGATTATGCAATTACTTTCTTTTTTCTAAAAATTACTCATTGTTTAATATTTTCATTACTCTAGAGAATTTTGATCTTAGATTTTATTCTGGAAATGAATTATGAAAATAATTATTCCTTTTTTTAAATTTTTTTAAGTAAATTATGAAAATAATGATAAATATTATTTTAAAATGTTTTTAAAAAAATATAATTTATTTTTTGCTTTGAATATATAATTGTAATGTATATTTATCATTTTAATTAAAAAATAATTTCTTTTATTCATAAAAGATTATATTAAGGAAAAGGATTCTCAAGGCAGGAGGGAGAGGCCTGATGGGCCAATTGGCTAGCACTCTGGTCTTTGGTACCACAGGCTTCAGGTTAGAAACCTGGCGGTGGCTAGTGATTCGGAATCCACGTTAAGTAGTAGCTCCTGGTCTAATTAGTCGAAGTGTGCACAAAATGACCGTACAACGACAAACCAAAGCAAGCAAGGTTTAATAACTATTCCTTCTCGTAGAAGTCAGATTTTCAGTGTCACAATTTCGACTAAGTCTATTTAGTTTCCCAACCACTCATTTTTGCACATCTATTAATAGAATTGGGAACTAGCTGTCATGCATTATTCTGTAGACAACAAATGAATTTCAACAACCTACATTTCTATTGAAACACAATTTTAAAAAGATTTCATTGAGTTCAATAAATTAATTTCAAATGGTGAGTTTTTTATTTATGTATTATACATGCCAAGATAATTCTTAAATAAACGTAGTCAATGATTTTGAAATTAATTATTTTGTAAATCAGTGCCCTAAATTATTTAAAGTTCCTCAAGTCATTCAATAATTAAAACAATTATATATATTTGCTACTGTTAATTACTATCCTCGCAGCATTCCATAAGTATCCCGAATGTTGAGTAATTACAAGTATCTTCTATTCAACCATTAACACAATTAAATTTTATCCAGTAATCTTCTTCAAACATTCGAAGAATAGTTTAGTCTTGATGCAATGGAGCTTTTGGTTACTCAAGAGTGAACTTCTGCAAAGGAAATTTAAGTCTGACAAAAGATATCTAGGAAACATTATATAGAATATCAATTAAGTTAAGCCAAATAATGCTAAAATAGCATATTTATTACAAGGTATTTTTATAATGCGTCTGCTCCAATTAATTCTTTCAATAGGAATCTCGATAATCCTTTACTAGTGGTTTAGTGGCAAATCACTAGTAAAGGATTATAGAGAAATAATTAACTGACATGCAACAAAGATAACTAACTGGGATACAAGAAATATTACTAACTGACAAAGAAACTTTACTAATTGGCATACAAGAAACCTAACTAACTGACATACAAGAAATCTTATTAACAGTCATAAAAGAAACCTAACTAACTGGGATACAATAAACTTTACTAACTGGCATACAAGAAACCTAACAGACTGGTATACAAAAAAAAATAACTAATTGGCATACAAGAAAGCGTGAGTTTGATTTCCGGTTATTAGCACGAAGAAACAGTAAAGTGATAAAAAAAACTAAGATTGAAAATTTGACTAGATGATGCATCATCGTCAAATACGACATGCAATTACGAAATAATTATCCTTGAAATTCCTTCTGGCTCTAACATGGAAGGCATTATCTACAGTCACACACGCATTCTCAGGATCATGAACCCGAAACTTGTAAGTGATGAAATCAGGAAATGCTTTATTGATAATATGAAGACACACACACACACACGCACGCACGCACGCACGCACGCACGCACGCACGCATGCACACACACACACGCACACACACACGCACACACACACATATATACACTGAAGTGACAAAAGTCATCGGATAGCAATATGCAAATTTTCAGATGGCAGTAGCATCGCGTAGAACAGGTATAAATGCGCAGTGCTTTCGCAGAGCTTTCATTTCTGTTCAAGTTATTCATGTGAAGAGGTTTTGACGTGATGATAACCGCACGACGGGAATTAACAGACTTTGAACGCGGAATGTTAGTTGGAGCTAGACGCATGGGTCATGCCATTTCGGAAATCGTTAGGGAATTCAACATTCCCAGATCCACTGTGTCAAGAGTGTGCCGAGAGTAGAAATTTCAGGCATAACATCCCACCATGGACAGCGCAGTGGTCGACCGCCTGCACTTAACGACCGAGACCGGCGACGTCTGCAAAGAGTCGTAAATTCTAACAGACAAGCAACACTGCGTCAAATAACCGCAGAAATCAATGTGGGACGTACAAGGGACTTGTCTATTAGAACTGTGCGGATAAATTTGGCTTTCTTGGGCTATTCCAGCAGAAGACCGACTCGAGTGCCTTTACTGACAGAACGACATCGCTTGCAGCGACTCTCGTGGGCATGTGAGCATATCGGTTGGTCCCTAGATGAATGGAAAACCGTGGCCTGGTCCGATGAGACACGATTTCAGTTGGTAAGAGCTGATGGTAGGGTTCGAGTGTGGCGCAGACCCCACGAAGCCATGGACCCAAACTGTCAGCAAGGCACTGTTCAAGCTGATTGGTGGCTCCGTAATGGTGTGGGCTGTTTTTTCATGGCATGGACTTGGTCCTCTGGTGCGACTGGACCGAACATTGACTGAAAATGCTTATGTTCAGCTACTTGGAGATCACTTGCAGCCATTCATGGACTTCATGTACCCAAACAACGATGGGATTTTTATGGATGACAATGCGCCATGTCACCGGACCACAACTGTTCGCGATTGGTTTGAAGAACATTCTGGACAATTCCAACGAATGACCTGGCCACCTAGATCGACGGACATGAATCCCATCGAGCATTTATGGGACATCATCGAGAGGTCTGTACGTGCCCAAAATTCTGCACCATCAACGCTTTCACAATTATGGACGTCTATCGAGACAGCATGGCTCAATATTCCTGCAGAAGACTTCCAACGACTTGTTGAGTCCATGCCACGTCGAGTTGCTGCACTTCGCCGGGCGAAAGGAGGGCCGACACGATATTAAGAGGTATCCCATGACTTTTGTTACTTCAGTGTATATATATATATATATCTTATAAATACACGGAAATATTTTTAAAAAAAATACTTTTTTTTTCTCGTAGTCGATTTAATTTCTAATCATATCACAGTTATTACTATATTGCAGTTAATAGAAATATCTTTCAAATGGCGAACCCGGATTTATATTCGTCCAGTACACTTACTGATCAATTTAAATGAAAATATTTTTTTACACTGATATGAATATTTCCAATATTTTGAATATTTTATATATATATTAAAAACTTAAGAATAAGCATATATATATATATATTGTACTGTATCTGTACTTCCTCCTACGCAGGGGAAAAAGCACTCTTGTAGTGTTCAGGAGAAATGGTCAGTAGGGCCTTGAGAGTCTCATCTGAGAGGAAGTACTGTGCAACCTGCGTTCCCGCTGAGAAACGTTTAGTTTGTAATATATCCTCCGGAGAGGAACTATATTTAACGCAACCTTGTGTATTTGGTTGACTATAGACTCTCACTCGGAGAGGAAGTACCTTTAGCGCATCCCGTGCATACCTGAGTATCGAGTTTTTGGTTTAGAAGTGGAATCCTTCCACTAATCTATAATTATATGTATTTAAATGAGTTGAATATTGCATTGTTTCCCTTTAATTGTATATGTGTGTGAGTATGTAAATAAAGCTGAGAGTTCTCAAATCTCGCTGAACAACCTGAACGCGACAATATAAATTATTTAAATTTTGAAATATTTTAATCCTAATTCAACATTTTTTTATGTACCATAAACGTGAAAAGTTTAATATTGTTAACATGCATTTGCAATATTAAAAACAAAGGAATATTTTTCATGTAATCATTCATAATAGAACACTTTTCATCCATCATTTTATTCTAGAGATTGATTATTATTGATTTTGTTTGGAAAATTACCTCTCCATTGGATAGCTGCAATATCTTCTTCTAATTAATTTTCCATTCAAAAAAAAATAATTAGAAGAAAACGATTTACAGTACATTTAATGAAGTTTTTAATATCCATAATAGTGTAACAAACCTTTAAAGAATGGAAAAAAATCAATGCTTCTCACTAACTTAAAAATAATTAATCCTTACTAATTACAGAAACAGAATAATCTAGTTTTTTTAAAAAAAGTAATCGTTGAAATCATTACGGTCAATGTGAAATGTGAGGAAAAATAAATGTCATAATTACGGCTAAGACAGTTTTATTTAAGAAAAAATAAATAAATATCAGAGCATATTAAATTTATTTCTATAATAATGTAAGGGTTAATTTTTATTCTTTCTAACTGATTTTTCTGCAGCATAAAAAAAGTAACTAGACTGAATAAAGATTTTACAAAGAAAAAAACAAATAAAAATTTAATGTTGCCCCAGATGTAACAAATCACGCGCCTTTTTCTATTTACTAAACGTCTCAAGGCATGCTAAGAAGTACTTTAAAATCTAATAGAAATAATAAATTGTTACAGAAAATAAGAAGAAAAACTCATTTAATTTAGAGAGAAATATCTCATCCATTAGTTTAATTTTCGTCAGATGTTTTCTGATAGACATTAGCGTTTTCTTATCTGTTGAAAATATTTCTTAGTAACTATAAATTGAAGTTTTTCGTCATGTTTATGCTTAGAATGTATGAACTCATGAATGCATACTCATCGCCAATCTATCACAAATTAAAGTGATGGTGGAGGTAATTACAAAACATGTTGCTATCATATTGACTACAGAATATTACAGAAATAGAACAATTTTCTGTTAAAAATATTTCTTAATAACTGTAAACCACAGTTTTTCCGTCGTGTTTATGCTTGGAATGTATGAATCATGAGTTCATTATTTCATACTCATTGGCAGTCTATCACAAATTAAAGTGATGACGAAGGTAATTACAAATTATGTTGCTATTTAATAGACTATAGAATATTTCAGAAATAGAACAATTGAAGAATTCCAATGAACTTGCCCTTGTTGGGGTATAATAACAAGACATTTCTAATGGAAAAATTGTAAACATTATAAATAATGCTTTACGATTGTATTGTAGTGAGCATTATATCATTGCAACAATGTGCATATGCATTCTCTACTTACTACGCGCTTTCTGGCTAATTGTCAGCGTTTGGCAACACGCGTGTCTTTGAGTTTTGGTTGGTACTGGTGACGAGTCACGCTGCTCTTGTGTTATGGAGCCTATTATATTATTTAAATAGCTAATTAAATAATATAATTATATTTCATTGCAATGATTTCTTACACTATTTGTTGGGGATGTGTCTCAATGATGATTGATACACCCTATTGGTGAAAATAAGGTGTGTTGATGATCGGGACACCCTATTGAAGATAATATGGTGTGTTGATGATTGAGACACATCACCAATAAAGAGTGCACGAGATCCTTCCATTGACACCGAAATATATTATTTGATTAGCTATTTACAAGGGTAGCATAACATATAATTTACAATCAAATACATGCGTGTTGCCAAACATCTGACAAATCGTCAGAGAGCACGTAGTAAGTAGAGAGTGCATATGAACGCTGATGCGAAGACTTCAGACTTGTTCACTTCAGAGTTCAGATTTAGTATAAAATATAAAAAAGCAAAATTAATCATGATAATTTTAATAATTCCTTTGTCAAAAAGGCCACTCTGTGTTAGTCTCGACTGAAGTACCTCGATCTTGGCTGCCTCTTTTCTATCTTCGTATACTGCGAATTATAAACATATTTAAGACAATATTTCAGAATATTTTATATTCTAAAAATTTTCGAATCTTCTATCAATGAAATGGATAGAATAAATCTGCATTGATCAATTTCTAAAATGACACTGCCTTTGTTTGATATATATTTTATGTCAAGAATTATGTGACTTGAACTCACTCCCCGTTATAACAAAAGTATAACAGATTCAACGCCATACAGGTTGTATCGAGGGATGCTTTGAACATTGCATCAACAACGGTTTTGAAATTTTCTCAATTTTAGTATCCGATTTCCAATACAAAAAACAGCCATAAAAATTTCTAACACATTTTAATGATACTGTAGTTTCATGAAATTTGTATTGGTGTTTTTTTTTTTTTTTTTTTTTTGGAATTCGTTTTTGGTTTCTTTTCAGTATTTTTATGTCTGTATTTATTTTAAGAATTTTTCTTAAAGGATAATACTCACTAATACTCTCAACGCATTGGAAATAATAAATTACATTGAATTTAAAAAGATAGAAGATGTACTTATATCTTTAAAATTGTAGTTGCTGTTTACATAATCAATGATATAAAACAAAGAGTCGTTGAAAAAATGATCAAAACCAAAATTATAATACAATGGGAAATTCATATTTGTATAAGATGTTTTATGGATATTATAGCATAGAAAAATCATTACATGAATAACAATAAAGCTTAAACGCTTTTTCCATCAGTGCTCGTTTAAACAATAAGGAATTAATTAGAGCTAATGTAATTTAGGCTTTATTATAAGTAAGCTTTAAAATGATAATCTAAAGAAAAGAAAGAAAACTTGTTGCAGAGTGTTATAATTATGTTAAACAAAAGCCTTATCTCGTGATGAAGTTTAAATTTTTAAATATAGTATTATTATTTTTTGTATTAGGAGTATCAGTATAAATAGGATTATTAGTTTTTATATTAGCAATTTAATAATTCTTAATACTTACAAAATAAAGGCATATGTATTGCTTATAAAATATGGATTACATAGAACCAATTATTATTAAATAAATAACAATTTGGTTGTTTTAGCTCCTATACTTAAAACTTTAGACTTTGTAAAAAATTATATTTAAAGGGTTTTTTCATAATCAATAGTTAGCATTGAAAAAAACGTGTTATGTTCTTTAACTATAAGAAAATTAAATACACATTTTATTACAATTCTTTCATTACACACATTCTTATTGAAATTCTTTATTATAACCTATCTTATTCATATTTTTTCGTTATAAGCCAACAGATATGATTCTTTGCAAACAACACTTGAATTATATTTAAAGGGGTTTTTTAGAACCAATAGCTATCAAGGAAAAGAATTTTTTCTGTTCCTTAAAAATAAGAAAATTAAACACACATTTTATTGCAATTCTTTCATTATAAGAATTCTTGTTGAAATACTTTCAATATAAGATGTCTTATTCAAATTCTTTAGCTAAAACTCAACATATTTTATTCTTTGCCAACAAGTCATAAATTATATTTAAATTACATTTATATAACCAATAGTTACCAAGAAGATGAATTTGTTCTGTTTTTTAACAATAAGAAAATTAAACCCTAATTTTAATACAATTCTTTCGATATAAAATATCTTAATCAAATTCTTTCGTTGTAAGCCGACAGATATGATTCTTTACCAACAAGACATATATTATATTTAAAGGTCTCTTTTATAAGCAATAGTAATCAAGGAAAAGATTTTGCTCTGTTCTTTAACAATAAGATAATCAAACACACATTTTATTGCAATTCTTGATTTTCTTGATTTTATCATCTTGATTTTTCTCATACATCTCATATATACTCTCTTTTTCACATACACGCACTCTTTTTCTCACTCATTTTTCTAATCTTGATTTCTTCTGAATCCTATGTGTGTTAATGGAAGACAGGGTGGAGGTGGATACAGAGAAATCATAATTTTGGAGACAGTGCAAAAGTTTCATTCATGGAGCACTTTGTGTAAAACTGAATCTGCAACGTCCAATGATAGGCTCATGTCAAAAAATATATAACGTATAGGTTTATATTATGTGTATACATATCATGCTTTAAAAAAATTGAAAAACTAAGGGATCCATCCAAAGCTACATTATTCAAAAATTAACAAAATGTTGAAATTAAAATATATTTTCTAGAAAGTCCAACAATACATATGGATTCTATCAGCAGCCATCATTCAAACAAAAATTCTACAAAAACTCGTTACGGATTTTTTTTAAAATTATGTCATCAAAATTTTACATCAATTCACGTCCTTTATAAAATACACATGTTTCCATAAATTTTAAAAACACATAGGGAACTACTCTAAAGTCATAAACAGTCGTACATCAATTTTATAACAACCCTTAAAATTCCTGGGGAGATTGCGCACTTCCTAATAAATCTATTAAAAGTGAACCGTGAAAGTATTCTGGGCGGAGACCAGAAATGACAGCAGGGTTAACAATTTGATGGATAACTGGGGTGAAAGGGTTTGGCGCAGAAAACAGAAGGAGAGGGGGGCATCTTTACTTTCTTCCAGAATTTTTCATCGCCAGAAAGCTATCGCTTTGATCGAGGACGCATCTCGGTGCCCTGACACTTCTATTAGATGCACCACGAAGCTGGAACAGTTGTAATGAAACACGCAGAGGGAAAAAACAAGAAACGGCATATCATGGAATAATAGCCCATTGGCAGGAAAGGTTTCTGGAGCATTAAAATTTTGGGGACAGAAGAAAAATATCGCAACAATTTTAAGGGGAAGGATTTCTGTAATTAGAGTTTTCACATTTTTAAGTATGAATTTTAAGTATTATCTTTATTCAAGATGTCAACATAACTAATAAACCTAAATAATAATTTTAGTTATGGTTATTCTTTAAAAAATAAAATCATACGGTTCATTTAAATATCTAAATAACAAACTTTGGTGTTATGTTTTACATGAGAGACGTTGCAGATTCAGTTTTACCCAAAGTGCACCATGAATGAAACTTTTGAGCTGTTACCACAAATATCATTTCTCTATTAACACATCCACCCTGTTATTCATTAACAATGCAGGATTATAAAGAAATCAAGATGATACTTTATGAAAAAATCAAAATGATACTTTATGATGATAACTGTATATATTCTGTTTCAAGAACCTAACGGAAAGTCATTTTTTTTTTTTAAATTTTAAGTCAAAAAGAACTAACTATTTATCGGTGTGTTTGTAAAATCATATGTATTCATGATTTTGGCAAATTATTTCTGAAAGATAAGTGAAAAAGGCGAATTATTATTATTATTATTACTCGTATTATTATTATTGTCTATTTATGATTATGATAACCATTTGTCTCTCTATACTATTGGCACTTATTAGCAAAATTTAATTAATTCCAAAATCAAAATATATTTGAAAATATAATATGAGTGTCGTGCATAAATACTTATTACTATTCTTGGTATACAAAAAGAAATACAGAGAAAATAATGGAAAGAAATTCTTTCAAATACAGAGAAAAATTCATTGCAAGGTAGTGCAATATAATAAAAATAAATGATATTTATATATTTAAAATAACACATTTTATATACAGCTACGTTTTTTTAAATATTAAACTTATTTAATCAAATAAAAATATCAGAATTTACGAAGAACACCATTTTCATTCTAAATTATTCCATCGCCACAACTGTCAACCTAATTTAACAAATAATCACACCATCAAACTAATAAATAAAACTGAAAGCGAAAAACGTTTTTGTATGTTTGCATACGATGAAAATGGATAGAAGTAAGAGATATTTGAAAGTATTAAAAAAAATCAATAACTTTAAATTTCTTTATTTGAAACAATTGTGTAAACAAACACAATTTTTGAAAAATATTAAATAAATAAATAAATTCCAATTTATTTATTCAGTTTCCGAACGTTGTTGATTAAGGAATAAAACAGTTTGTCTGAAAAAATTATAAAAGCTACCTATAATCAACAACTATTATAAAAAAAAATCCAATGTAAACAATGATTACCAAAAGCACTTTTTTTCTTTCTTTCAAATAGAAACAAAATTTTATTTTTTCTCCGGAATTATTCGAAACTTATTTAAACTTTCTATTTATCATAATTTTGAAAAACCGCTGGATTGTGATTTTATTATTAACCATATCTGGTTTCACATCTGTAATTCATCTACTTAAAAAAAGCTATTCATCCTTTTATATTTCTTAAGAATTATTTACTCTTCCACTATATCATATCAATGCATTAGGCTGAAAGGCCCAAAACAGAATGGTACCAGCAACATTTTTTTCCTTCTTTTAAAATGCTAGGAACACACAAGAAAGTAAACAGTTAATCTTTAAAGTGGATTACTTCTTCCATTTCTGTCTTTTCATAAGCTCCAGTAGAAAAGAAATAAATAAAAAAAAACCACAGATGGAAAAATTCTGAAATCCTAAACCACTCAGAAACAAAAATAAAAGCAGGTTATTGAAAAATCGAACTTTCTCTAAACCCATTTTTGTCCTACCTTAGGAGAGAATAGCAAATAAATAAACATTGACCCATGGAATAGCAGATGGAAAAAGATTGCAGTAAAAAGTTTCGAACTTCTCATAATCCATCTATGAATTCACTCGCCATTTTTTCCCCCCTCTCGATTCTGGCATTCATATTTCACCTTATCTTTATTAGAAATGGTCAAATAATTTCTATTCCTATGAAATCTTTCTCCATCAGATATAATCTCAAATTATTTAAGAAAAGGAAAAAAAATATATAAACTGAAAAAAAATGGAAGCCTTAGGTTAAAAGAATAAAAGAAGAAAGAGTTGGAAATGAAAAAAATAGAAATAAATACCCACGATGCTAAAGATTTTTATTATTCTAGAAGCTAAAAAAAATGCATAAGAACTAACTTAATGATTTTCCGTTCTGTGAAGGGTTTATACTTACAGAAAAAAAAAAAAAAAAGAAACTATAGAAATAGAAAGAAATGACATTCAAGGTTTCATATAATAATTTTTCAAGAAAAAGTTCAATGACATGTGGACTTTTTTTTTTTTTTAGCCCATCATGATTTTTTATCTAACTTTCTTCCAGCTTAAAATCTTTGGAAAGCTTTATTGTTTATAATGACTCTGACTTTTTTTTTTTTTTTAATAATTTTAAACTCTTATTAATATATCCTTACTTTGATTTACAGAAAAAAAAAGATTTTTATGGGGGGAAACTGAAAAGGATTACTTAACTCGAAAATGAAATTTCATATATGTGTGTTTTTTTTTTTTTTTTTAATAAACAGAGAATCAGACTTTCTTGTTTAATGTCTTTTAAATAAGAAATTATAATTTATTCTTTTTTTGAATGAAATACTAGTAGACTTTAGATTTGAATTCTGTAATCCCAATAACTAGTTGTGCACATATGTATGAAAATACAATAGTATTCATTTACAATGAAAAAAAAATTTGTTGAAACTGAAAAAAAAAATGAAATTGGAACCTGACATGCTCGTTTTAATTGAAAAAAAAGTAGGATTTCTTATTTAATAGTCGTTGAAATAAATAAGGATAAATTTAAAATACACTTTGAATTAGAATATCGTGAACTTTGAAAAAAGAGTAACTAGTTAATTCAGACAATGTGAAAATAGAGCGTTTCAACTTTCATGATTAAAAACTTACCAAAAGAAATATTGTTGTTTTTTTGACTTAAAACAAATTATTCTGTGGCGATAGGCAAAAAAATTAATTCTATAGAATCATATGTGCTGATCATATGCTTTATTTCTATAAAATCATATGTGCTGATCATATGAGCTAATTCTATGGGATCATATGTGCAATTAATACTAGTATAGCTTATTAAATATATTTATGAGAAATAATAGCTTTAATATGAGATTAATGAAAATAAATATGTTTTATTCTTCGCCGAAGGTCATACTAGAAATCTTCAAGAAGTCCTTGGCCCATGATTTAGTTGATTCAAACACAAATCTTAAAATCTAAACTATCTCGTTCCATTAATAAACAGACATATCGCTCTCAAATAAAACGGCTGAAATAATGATAATTTATTCCTTCTGGATACGAAATACGACCTCGATTTGAATCCTGTAAGCTTCAGAATCTGCAGTAAGCCGAAATCACTGAGAAAACACAGTATTATTCATGTTCATGTAGCCATTGAACTTTCGAAATCCTTGCAAAGTATCAAGATATGACACTTTGATAATCAATCTCGCGAATATCCCATATGAGTCTTTAAACACTTTTGAAGGATAAAATTAGTTCGCGTAGTCCGCAGCTGGTTTGAGACTCCACTTGAATGCCTAATTTATGATCCCCTTTTAGCCCAGCCATGCGTTAACAAAATCTTCTCGAATAAGTCATGTCACTCCTATTGTTTCCGGCCCCGATATAAATCAGCGAAGCCATGTATTTTTGACAGGCCTTCAAAGACGCTCTTTGTGTCAGTGGATGTCAATATCGTAGTGAATCCTCTGCCTTTTACGAATCTGTGCGAGATGAAAGAAGTAGATGTGTCCTTTTATTGTCATAAAATTAAAATTAAAACTAAAAATGAAAAGCCGATGGACGTGTTGGATATGTGTATTAAAATGAACATTTAATTTAGTAAAAAAACAAGCAATATTCTATCAATAAATATATTAAGAAAAATATATGATTGAAAGAATTAAATTATATATACGTATATATAAGATATGCATGTATATCCAAATATAATCTATATTATACAATATACAATGTTATATCTATATGATACAATGTCTATAAAGAATTTTTCGACATTACGTAAGTTCTAAATGCAATTGAGAATAACATGCATATTTTCTTTCTGTACAAATAAAACTAAATGAGTTTTTTCAGCCCCGATGTAAATCAACGAAGCCATGTATTTTTGACATTGCATTCAATAGTGTAATGAATGCTTTGGCTTTTACGAATCTAAGAATGAAGTAGAATGAAATTATATATATCTTTAACCTTACGAACAAAGCTTTTCAGACATTACGTAAGCTATAAGTTCAGCTGACTTTCAGGCAGTTGAGTATAAGATGCATATTTTCTTTTTGTAAACATAAAAATAAGTTAGTACAATAAATACGTATATTTCTGAATATAAGACGATACTATAAGACGAACCTACATATAAGCTGGAAAAAAATCTGTAAATCCACGTCTCTGAGGATATAAACTCCAGTTCGAAATCATTGAAAATGATGACATCACAATGAGTGGAAATGAATTTAACGACTTATTCGGAAATTTGGATTCTGACACAAATTTTGCAGGATTTATTTGATGTTTTATTCTTTTTTGCTTAAACATTTCACTCAAAATTCCCCAAAAAAGTAAGTTAAAATATATAATATAATATTTTTCCTTTTGTAATGTTATTTTTATGTGATAATTACATACACTATCATATGTGATAATTACATACACTATCATATGTGATAATTACATGCACTATACACATGCACTTTATTTCTGGCTTACACTTTTGTACTTTTGCACACATTTTTTCTTCAAAAAATATATCCAAAGTTGGAAACTTGTGTATAACCAAACACTTGTGTATAGCCCTTCCCTCCCAAAAAAATATCGATTTTGTGTACGAAGAACACATAAACTTTAGTTCAAAAAGCATTGAAAGTGATGATGGTATGCATCCAGACATTCCAATGAGCGAGTGATTTTGACGAATTACTCAGAAACTCAGATTCTGACACGGATTCAGTAGGATTTAATATGATTTTTATACTTTTTTGCATAAACATTTTATTCAAAACTCCATCAAAAAGTAAGTTAAAATATTAAAGTAATTTTCCATTCCTAATGTTATTTTTATGTACTAATTATGTATGCTATTCTTATGTTATTTCTGGCGTACATTTCGGTAATTTTGCTTTAATCGGGTGCAAATTTTGCTAACATCAGATTTTTGGTTTTGGCCACAGTAAAAAGAAGGAAAAAAAAACCCACCCAAGTAGTATAAAAAAAATTTTGAAAATAAAAAAAAAATTATTTTCATAAAACATATAGCTCAATTTTAAATGAAATAATTTTTTTATTCATAATCTGAACAAATATAAACCAACCAAATAAAAAACGATACAATTAGCGTTAATTGGTAATTTATATCGCTTTCGCCCGGCTAACGGAAAATAAAATAGTTTATTTTGCAAGTTTATTGGCAATTTCTGGTCTGTCGTAAATGTCCTGTTTTTGAAGGTGCATATTCTAAGGTGTAATGATTGAAACTGAAGAATCCACATGCTGATTGAGCTCTGAGGTCACTTTTGCTGCAGTTGTTCGCTTTTGAGGTATCAAAATCCGCTTCAATATACGCCGGTCTTTTACTGAGCTTCTCTTTCCGTCCACTCTTTAGCTTTGCCGAGCTTGACTTGACACGATGTGTGCTTGCTGCCATGACTTTAGACACCGTACCTCTAGAAACGCTTAAATATTGGGATGTTTCTATTACAGTTGCTCCAGTTAGACGGGCTCCTACAATTTGGAGCCTTTGAAAATCCGAAAAGTCCACCTTTTGACGCGTTTGAAATAAATCCAAGAATTACAGAACTTCAATAAAGCTACCACATACTACCAGAATATACATATTTCTATTTTTTTTTAAATGGTAACTATTATTATATTTTAATATTTACGAAATGCATTCAAAAATGCCCCTTTTATTTACAGGTGTTTCTATTATTTTGATAACTCCTGTATATACACAGTCCAGTCACATTAATGTGATCACCACCTACTTTCGACGTCAACGTGAAATAACCAATCACAAAAGGCAGGTGGCAACACATTGCAATGAGTGTATATAAAGAATTCCACTTAATACCACTTAAATAGCACTTCATGCCACATTCTACACTCCACTTAAAGCCAGAATATACAAGAGTGTATATTCTGGCTTTTGTCAGGTGGTATATATATATATATATATATATATATATATATATATATATATATATATATATATATATATACATTCAAAACTAATTATTTCTTTCTGAACAGATGCTTCGAATTTATAAATATATATATATATAGATATATACTTCATTTTAAAAAAACATGACCATGAAAATTAAAATTAAATTTAACACAAAAGTTATTATCAATCAAATATTCAAACATTTCTTATCTATAATTTAATAATTTTATTAAATTTTACTTATCTGTAATTAATGTAATTTTTTTATCTATTCCTCTTTAGATGAATATGTAAAACATACGTAGTGGGGATTTCAAAAACGATCAAGAATTTTGTAAAAGGCAGTATTTGATTTGAAACTTAAATGCTCAGAAATCTTTACCAGTGTGGTTGATAAAAAACTCTCTGGTAAGACGGTGATTCATCGGGAACCTATTGCCAAGTAGGCTACTTCAAAGGTTTGTTTTGTTTTGTGGCTCTACGGTCGTTTTGTGTACACGAGTGCTAAACAGATCGGGAACTACAGTTTAACGTGGATTCCGAACCACTCACAAACAGCCCTGCCACCGCCCGGATTCAAATTTAAAGCCAGTGGTACCAAAAGCCATATTACTAACTGACAAAGAAACCTTACTAACTGGCATACAAGAAATCTAACTAACTGGGATACAATAAACCTTACTAATTGGGATCCAAGAAACATAACTAACTGGGATACAATAAACCGTACTAATTGGGATCCAAGAAACCTAACTAACTGGGATACAATAAACCGTACTAGTGGGATCCAAGAAACCTAACTAACTGGGATACAATAAACCTTACTAATTGGGATCCAAGAAACCTAACTAACTGGGATACAATAAACCATACTAATTGGGATCCAAGAAACCTAACTAACTGGGATACAATAAACCTTACTAATTGGGATCCAAGAAACCTAACTAACTGGGATACAATAAACCTTACTAATTGGGATCCAAGAAACCTAACTAACTGGGATACAATAAACCTTACTAATTGGGATCCAAGAAACCTAACTAACTGGGATACAATAAACCTTACTAATTGGGATCCAAGAAACCTAACTAACTGGAATACAATTAACGTTACTAATTGGGATCCAAGAAACCTATCTAACTGGGATACAATAAAAACCATACTAATTGGGATCCAAGAAACCTATCTAACTGGGATACAATAAACCTTACAAATTGGGATCCAAGAAACCTAACTAACTGGGATACAATAAACCATACTATTGGGATCCAAGAAACCTAACTAACTGGGATACAATAAACCTTACTAATTGGGATCCAGAAACCTAACTAACTGGGATAGAATAAACCTTACTAATTGGGATCCAAGAAACCTAACTAACTGGGATACAATAAACTTTACTAATTGGGATCCAAGAAACCTAACTAACTGGGATACAATAAACCTTACTAATTGGGATCCAAGAAACCTAACTAACTGGGGGTACAATAAACCATACTAATTGGGATCCAAGAAACCTAACTAACTTGGATACAATAAACCTTACTAATTGGGATCCAAGAAATCTAACTAACTGGGATACAATAAACTTTACTAATTGGGATACAAGAAACCTAACTAACTGGGATACAATAAACTTTACTAATTGGAATAGAAGAAACCTAACTAACTGGGATACAATAAACCTTACTAATTGGGATACAATAAAACTAACTAACTGGGATACAATAAACCTTACTAATTGGGATCCAAGGAACCTAACTAACTGGGATACAATAAACCTTACTAATTGGGATACAAGAAACCTAACTAACTGGGATACAATAAACCTTACTAATTGGAATACAAGAAACCTAACTAACTGTGATACAATAAACCTTACTAATTGGGATCCAAGAAACCTAACTAACTGGGATACAATAAACCTTACTAATTGGGATCCAAGAAAACCTAACTAACTGGGATACAATAAACCATACTAATTGGGATCCAAGAAACCTAACTAACTTTGGGATACAATAAACCTTACTAATTGGGATCCAAGAAACCTAACTAACTCGGGTACAATAAACCTTACTAATTGGGATCCAAGA
>BPLQ01011989.1:0-143572 GCA_021605075.1 Caerostris darwini
TTTAATTTTCATTGGGAGAATAAATTACTATTATATTCATTATTTACGAAACATTATTTCGATTCAAAGAGTTTTTTAACTTATTTCATCAAACATCACAGAACATGTGAATAATGACGAATACTTAATCTCATATGTTTTCGTTTATTACATAACGTTCCTCTTGATAAATTATGTTTACATTTAATCAATTAGTATCTGACATTTTTTTATTCTTAGTTAGTTTTACTTAATTAAGTCGTAATTAGTAATCAAGTCGAGAATTTTTAAGTTTCAAAGTTTAATGGAATTCGAAAAGATTAGTATAAATTTTCGTTTTTAAAAATTTTCTTTGATCTAAATTTCATTTCTCCTTTAACTGTTAGTTTGTTTTTGATAAGTTTGAAATTAATGACTAACTATAAATATATTTATTGAAATTAAAGTAGATAATACTTAAACCTTCTTTCTTTTTTTAAAGTTAATGTTAAAACGTAACTTTTTAAAAAAATGGTTATTTTTCCCAAAGTTAATTAATTAAATTCATATTTACAACATTTCAATTCCAGAAAAGAATTCGCAGACATGAATAATTTTTCAGATAATCTTCTTATAATCTTTTGAAAACTGAAATAATTCGTTGGAAACTGTTTTAATGCAACACAAAACTTATCTTTTCAATAAAGGAATTTTACACAATTCCTTCTTTATAGAAATATAATGCACACATTTCAACAGAACATTTTTTTAAAAAAAAAATGCTCTTTATATTATGCTTTTTTTTTTTAATCTTAACTTAAGTAAAATGACTTGGTGAATTTTAAAACTTGAAGTTTCCTTATGTGAATAAATCAATTAGATAAACATGGTCAAATAAGATTTTTCTTCGTTTCAAATAATTTTCATCTGGAATTATTTATTTTACAATTTGTGCATGACAAATGGATTTTAATTATTAATTAATTTTTTTTTCATTTAATTTTGATACAAAAATTCTACTAGAATGTTAAAAGATGTTGAGTGGCAGTTATTTTTGACAATTCCATTGTTCCATTCTCTCCATTGGGCCTTTTTATAATGTTAGTTTAAAGGATCAAAAGAAATGCTGCTCTTAATATAAATTTCCAAGATGAAATAATTCTACAAAATTGACATCTAAACTTAAAGAAAAGTATTTTTTGTGTAAAAAGTAAAAAAATTAAAAAGAGAATTTAATATTTTTGGTCTTACCAATTATTTCTTTCTGAAAAATATATATTTTAAAATAAATATAAACAGATAACTAAAGCCTAAAATAAACTTCTAGACTCTATTAATTATATATGAGGATAATTTGTTCTTAATTATCATATACACATCAATAATTCACATTTATTTCGATACTTTCCTTCGGTCTATTCAACAACGATATAATCAAGAAAATATAAATCATATTATTAATAACTTGCTGAATTTTCTTCTTTATTCTATAAAATAGAAGACGCAATTCGATAAATTTCAAGGTCTTCTCAACAAAACAACATATTTGTGGAAAAATAGAGAAAATAAAATTTTTGATGTTATTAATTATTTTATTTAAGGAAAATATGTATTTAAAATAAATATCTATAAATAAGTAATGTCTAAAATATACTTCCATACACTATTTTTTAGAGGATGATAATTAATTTTAATTATCTTATGCACATCGATATTTGAAAACAACAATAATAAAATTTTCTTTCGATAATTTCTTCAATCTATTCAACAACGATATAACCAAGGACATTAATAGTTTGTCATAGTTTCTTTTTTATTTACTGTAACAGAAGATATCACTCGAGAATTTCTTTTCTTAACTATTATATTCTCCAAGAAAAATTCTCCTTGACAGAAGATCGTTTTATTCTTTAAGTTCTCAAAAAACTTCATTGAAAAAAGAGTTAAAGAGTACATTCATTCAGAACAGTCTTGCTGTACGTACATAAAATTTCCATTCCATCAGAGATAATGCTCAGCAATTCATATTCAAATTCGAAAAACAGTAGAAAAACGGATTCGTCGATTAAGCAAAAGTTCGCCCTCCTTCTGTAAATTCAACTGCTTTTCATTGCTGTTCCTTCGGAGAGCAGGTTTTTTCTCGATCCCCAAAGAATCGACAGAATATTTTCAGATAAAAAATGAAATAAAAATATTACCATTTCTTTGGATTACTGCTTAAATTTCCAACCCTTTTTTCTCCACAGTGTTTCAACTATAACGTATCGTATAAATGAAAGTGCTTTAGGGAATATTGCACAACGATTTGGTACAAAACGTTGAAAAATGTAAGGATTGCAAAATGGATGTTTTTTTATCTTTCTTTTGGAAAGGTTAGAATCAAACTTGTTCAGTGACATTGGAATATTTCGTTCGATATTTTCTTCCCTTGGGTGTAAAAAGCTGGAAATGTAGTTCTAAAAGTTCTTATGTGGAAAAAAAAGTAATGGTTAATGTTTTCTTTAGTTACGAAGTTTGCATATGTGCTTGGTTTTTTTTTAATCTGATCAGAAATGGTTGTTGACTTTTTCGCTTAAAAATATTTATCTTTTTTTTTCACCTTTTTTTTAGTTTCAGGCTATACATACGTTTTCAAAATCGTACAATATATATTTTACAAGCTGTGAATAACCTTTTGTAATTGACTAATATAGCATCGTCAACTTCATAAAATTTTTCGTAGTTAATTAAATATTTGCTTAAAACAAATTGATCATCTTTTAAATTTATAGTTATATGAGTAATTTATGAAACTTTGTTGTGATAACCGGTATGCCTTTCGTTGGTTTTGAAAGATGTCATTTCTAATAAACTTTTGCCATATGAAAAATGTAGAAAAGTAAAAAATAAAAATTTAAAAAATATAAAATGTTAGCAAATATAAAAAAAAAATAGAAAAAGTAGAAAATATAGAAAAAAAGTTATAAAAATTACAAAAAATTTTATTTTTACTACAACATTTATTATATAAAAAATTAGAAAAATTTCTGTTTAATATATTTTCCAATTTTAAGGCAGTTTGATTTGAATTAAAACTACCTATTCTTTCTCTGTAGTTCACACACAAACGTATACGTTATTAAAATAAAGCATTAATCACACAACGCCTTGCTGTCAAATCGTAAATAATAAGATTCCATTCATGATAGAAATAAATAACTAAAACAAAAATGTAAAATTAGCTGTCATTTCAAACCCGCGAGTTACTTATTTGACGATGGAAACAGCAAAGAAGTTGTCATTTTTATGAAGTACTACATGCAATTACGAACTGTCAAAATAAATATGCTTTTGTTTGATCAATTAAAACTTATTTGCACAAAAGTGTTATAATTAAGGTAAAATAATATTCGTGATTCTATTTGCAATATTTTGTTATTTTTTTTTCACAAGATTTATGAGATTGTTTCTACTTTGATGCGTAAAAGATTGATAGATGCATTAATCTAAATATTTCCTCCGTTAAAGTAAAAAATAATGTACAGTGTATAACATTAATAACAATTGCATGATTACAATCTCTTTCAAACTGAGCTAAAAGTTTCCTTTATTATTTTAATTTGTAAAGGTATAGTTTGAGATTAAATTATTTTATATAGAAGTGATTAATTACAGTGCTTTCTGGTAACAACAAAATGTCCTTTTGTTTGTTCAATAAATATCGATTTTGAATATTTTTTAAATATAAAAATTTTTGAAATTACTTATTTGTTTCACAAGAATTCTTGATAATTCTTGATTTTTGCAAAAAAAATAGAGCATAATAATTGGTGCTGTTCTTGTAATGGAATTGTCATGTATATAGAAATCCAACATTATAAACTATAATATATCCTATACCATTCTAAAATCGACAAAATCACGATAGACAAAATGTTTTTGATTCTTCTAAAAAATACGGTATTCAAGTAAAAAATAAAAATTGATCAACTCTTTTTTTTAAATTTTAAATTTAATTATGCGTAGCGAAGCAGCTGATTTCTTATTTGTAATGTTGTCACTGCGTTTATTATTCGTATGTTAACTTATAAAAAAATAATAAAAATTTAGCAATATGTATGAGCGTAAAACTGGCAAAAGGAGAAAGATATTTAATTCTTAGAAAAAAGCGTTTTTAGGCTGACTTTAAGCTACAGCAAATAAAGCTACAGCAAAATAAAGCTACAGCAAATGTCATAAAATTATTTTAAAACTGTCCGAAAAAATAACCTGTACTAGATACAGAAATTGTAATGATTCGGTACTTTTTAAACATAATTTTTAAAACATTTTTATTTTTCCACCATCACTTGATGTAAATCAAAACAATTTCAAATATAAGTATTTTTTTTTAAATATTTCTTTATGCGCACGAATTAATGATAAACTTCTACAAATAAAAATCATAAAAATACATTTCTTAAATCTGGCAGATGGAAAACTTTTTAAGCGTTTGAAGGAGAAATACAGAATAGTCTTTTTTTAATGGAGTCTTGAAGTTATTGCATTTTGCTATTCGTAAACCTTTAGAAAAAGGGAACAGCGTTCTTTTTTTTTTCTAATTTTCTTATCTTAATAGTTCCCTCCCCTTTCAAAACGGGTAAAAATCCCATAAAAATGGCGTTCCACAAATGTTTTATTGCATATAAATCCCGGGATTTTTCGAAGAGTTACAAAAAAATATATATCTGGTAACTTGAGAAATATTTAGATGTTATGTTATAAACCCTTTTTTCTTCTATAACAAACTTGTTTTTTCAAATGTCAGATATGAATGTAATTTTACAGTATCGCTTAACACATAAGGTTGTTTGTAATTTCTGCATTCATAAAGGTTTTTGTTAATACAAAGCTGCAATAATAGAATTGATATTTATGATATTACTCAAGACTTGAAAAAAATGGCTGTATACCAAGTAAATGAAAACATTTTTGTCTGACTTTACATTTCATGATAGTATTTTTTTTTCTCTTGTAAATTATTGTTTATTCATTTTCATTTATTCCAAAATAAATGTGTCTACATTTAAACGAAATAGCGTTGTAAGCAAAAACCATAATATTCACTCATAATAAATAAATTGTGCTACAGAAAAAAATTAGTTTCATTTTTAATTCAAAAGTAGTTTAATAAAAAAATTAAATGATAAAATTATCTAAAATATTTTTAATTAAATGAAATTTAAACAAAGAAAAAATTGAAATTAAATTATTAAATAAAAAATGTATTTTATCAATTTTTTTCTTTAATTATTATACCTTTTAATAATAACTACACTGTACCCCTAAACGAAAATTATGATAAAAATTTAAAAAAATCTAAAATCCAAATGTTTAACTTACTATACTTACTATAATTAGTTTGTGATTATAGGTAATATTTTACGTTTGATACTTTGTCTAACTAGACAAAAAGTATATGCATATACTTAAATATATTTTAATAAAAAACAATTCTGCTTAAGTAAAATAAAAGTAAAGCTGAAATAAATTTCTTTAAAAGACTCCTTACATATTAATTTTCATTCTGTTTAACTTTAACTACAGTCAGTTCATTTTGAAATAAAAGTTTGTATATATATATAAATATATTTATATATATATATGTATATATATATATATATATATATACATTTACATATATATAGATTATAGCACATCCACATGAAATACAAATAAGAATTGAAAAGGAAATAACTAGAAACAAGGCCATTTTGCACCAAAAAATAATAAAGGTATTCGCTACACCCAAATTGAGACACAAAACCATTATAAATCGCAATACAAAAGCCATGACCCGCCTCACATTCATATATATATATTAGTGATAGCCTTTTTAATCAAACATTTCTACCTACCTACCAAAATGAAATATATTTCAATTATCTTAACAGACTTGCAACACAACATTCGCCATGAATTTTCACAACATTTATTTTTAAAATATTTACATCTGTAATTACTACTTTCCACACCAAATGCTAAACTGCAATCTGTAAAGAATAAATCTAAAAAGAAAAATCAATAACAATTCTCACCTTTTACAAATAATTTTCTCAATTGCATACCATGTCCGCACTGTCGAATTTCAGTCATTGTATTTGCAGTGAAGCTTTCCGATAGCAAACGAATGAAATCCCCCCTTTGTAGCAACACACTTATTCATCTGCAGGCAGACCCTCCATTACAAAGGCCTAATCAGGAGATGAATTAGAGAAATCATCGAATTAGCAATTAGCCACCGTCCATCATTCAGTGCGGTTCACCTCAAAAGAATGTTGACCGCTTTTCCGGTTCTTCAGTGGCTCCATGGACGGACTTTCATTACAAATGTACTCCGAATTCATTAGAGTTGGAACTGAAGAATGAAAGAAACGCCGTCTGTAATTAAAAATGCATAAGGTAGTGCGGGTATCGTTAAGTTTTTTTAACTTAGTTTTTTTTTTGCAATCTTTAAAAAGTGATTTAGAAAAGGGTGCTGATGCAATACATAAAAACATAGTTGTGCAACACAATAGAAAGCACATATGAAATGTTAAATTCATAATTCGTTTTGAATTTTTAAACATAAAAAACATGCAAAAAAAAAAATAATAAAATTCTGCGTGTTAACGTAAGAAAGAAGTACAAATTCTTAAAACTACAAACCATTAATTTCCCATCAGAAATCACAAATCATTCGTGTTCTGAAGGTCATTCCTTCATTTCACAATAAGGTAAGCATTGGACAAGATGGGCATTCTCAGATAATTTCACTACAGGAAGCGAACGAAGCTTATACATTGAATCAAAGAAAAAGAATCTTTATTTCATTCGATTAATATGTATATCAAAACACTTGAAAAAAGGCTAAATATTTTAAATCCAGGTCATTTTATATCAAAAAGCCTTTGCAAATAGGAGGAAGTTGTAAAAAAAAAAAATTGTCGAACAAATTTTAACTTTTTCAAAACAAAGCTCAGAAAATATTTAGAGCTTTAAGGAAAAATAAAACTATATTTTTTAATAAATAAGACTATGAACTTGATAATTCAATGGCATTTTAATATATTTACAACATTTTTAAAAATTAATGTCTCTAATTAAAAGTTGTTTTTAGCTTTTTCTCAGAATGAATTTTTATGCTTTTTGTTTTCATGTGAAGCACCATAACACAAGTAATTTTGATCCAAATGTTACAAAACTTTGTATTTATGTTTTTCATAAATGTTTACAAGTAATAAAACTCTGAAATGATTATAGCTACATAAATATTTTTTATTTTAATTGTTAAGCTTGGAATTACATGCAAATTTTGAAAGAATTTTGTGTCGACAGCATTTAAACTAGCACAAAATAATAAAGATATAAATTTACCAGAGATCCATTCCCTGTAATATGTTAGTACAAACAAATACAAACTTAGAAATTTAAAAAATATTGATTTGATTTTGAGTTATCATGTTTTGTAACAGTATCAAATTTTTACCCTTATTTTAGCTTATAAAAATAAAAAAAAATAATAATAATGAAATTTTTTTATGTGAAATCATTAGTTTTTAGATACATTCAATCCAAAAATGTGTACAAAGATAAAAAATTGCAAAAAAATTCATTCGAACGTGTTCGTGTACCTTAAACAATTGTTTACATTTTATTGTGAATTTTTTTTAAGTCATTTATTATTGTATCTCGATTTTATTTTAATTGTATTGTATTTTTTCAATTATCATTTTCAGTAAAATGCCACCAAAAAAATCTAACATAAGAAATTGATAAACCTTAATCTTTAACAATAATAAAAGAAATTAGAGAGAGTATTATTACAGGTAAAATCAGATTGTTATTATAATATCTTTAGTGCACGTATTCCTCGATAATGCTACTAATGCTATTATATTTATCTTTTTATGGACTTGTTTTACAACTTCCAGTTGTATATTTGACAAATGTATACATTATTTATTTTTTTCTTTGTGTATCACTTAAATGTTCTATTGTTGTTGTTGTATCTAACCCCTCAGTGGCCTGCATTCCATGAGCAGTATTCCATGGCCATTCCAAGAATAATACATTCATGGATGCAGGTAAAGGTGCAGCTTCTCTGTGATGCAGAACTCATAGGTAGAAGGCTGACTTTGTTCCGTGTTGCTGCAGAAGGAGGGCAGTGTCTTCCGCGATACTTTTTAGAAGAAACTATCCCGCGTTTACTTATCCAATTGGAGAAAACCCGGAAAACTCCCGCCGGGTAGTGTGATTAACGATGCAGGATTCTGAGACTCATTGGACAGACTTCCATTGCAAATGGACTCCAAAGTCGCTAGAGATGAAACGGAACAGAGACAGAAACGCAGTCTGCTTGGTGGTTCTGATTCGTTAAGTTTCTCTAACTTAATTTTTTAGCAAACTTTTAAAAGAGAATTAGAAAATGGTGTACTATTATTAATCAACATTATTATTAAACAACAACATTTACATTTTACAGCTAATTTTTGACATAAATTTTCTTCTCATAAAAATAACAAAAACTTTTATTTATTATTATTAAATATTGTTTAGTTAAACATTTTTTTTACCTGAAATTTTTTAACACGAAACGAAGTGTATTTTCAATATAAAAACTTAAATTAAAAACTATTTACATGCGACGTAAATAAGACTTTTTAATCGCAATTTGTATTGTTAGAAACCAAAACAGAGAATTTCAAAAACATTTCAATTAAATTGATATTAACAAAGTATTTTTAAATTAGGCAGCCGCTTCATTAATTTCTTTTATACACTATCAGCTTTCCTTCCAACTTATATATAATCAATTGTTTTCTTTTTTGTAAAACTCATTGTCTTCATTTTTAACGAGGGCTTAAAAAAAGAAAAATAATAATTAACAAAAAGAAGAAGCACGTTCAAAACACAGTGAGATTAAAGCGATATAAAAAAAAAGAAATAAAATCATTTTAAATTATTGCTATTTATTTCTTCTGAGAATTTTCCAAGGAAATAAGTTTGAAAATTTACTAAAATGATTAAATATTTTATTTTTATTTAATTTATTATTATTTTTTTCTTTAAATAAACAAAAGAAGTCACTCTGTAAAATCTACAGTATAAAAGAAAGATTATTTATTAGAGAGTTTTTGCGTACCGTACGTTAGTTACCGTAGGACGTCCGTTAGCTTTTTCTCCCTAGCGCGCATGCTCATAGGAAACATAATTTCCTATGAGCAAGCGCGCTAGGGAGAAAAAGCCAACGGACGTCCTACGGTAACTAACGTACGGTATACAAAAACTGTCTAATATCTATCATAAAAAATACAATATCTTACATTAACCTTTGAAAGGCTTTTGTTGTGAAAAGTGAATTGTTTAATTTTGTTTAAATATTTTTTTATTTTGTGATACGATCATTTTTGGCACCATTTCAAATGTTTATTTTTCTAATTTAACTGTCCTAAACGAAATTCAACTTTTTCGCATTTAAAAAGAATTTTTATTTTTATTTATATTTTTTATTTATTTATCTCTGATATCTGAAAACTATTCCAGATAATTCATTTTTTCATATGCTCCTATGTTTAAGAATGTGAGTTATTTTTAAAATGTATATAAAATATTATGTTGTACAGTGATTGGGCCTTCATAGCAAAATATAAATATATAATTTTTAAATTTTATACCTTGTATTGTAATTCTTGAAAGAACAGATTGGCGAAAGTAGTAAAAGAAAGTATTCATTATATAGCTTTTATCAAATCTTTTTCGCAAATGCCGATTTTTATTCTCTTATAATTCGTACATAACAGTAAACTCAACTGAAATGCACACTGCAATTACCGGACATTAAAAACATTACCGGAACATTAAAAACATTTTAATGTATATATGAATATTATAAAAGTATATAAAAAATGTTTATGTTAACAAATCAGTTTGAGTTGAATTTGATTTCCATACCTTTAAATGTTCTAATACAATAATATAGGTAATAAATATTTGTTTTTTGGAAAAATAGTATTGCATTTCTTTATATTATATATATATATATAGTTATTATATAGTTACATCGGTAGACTTAGAGAAATGTAATATAGATATTCTATTTCTGAAATCTTTGCTTTTCTTTGCTTTAGCAATGGACTGGTACTAAAAAAAAATAAGTCTTTTTTTTTTAAAGATAGAAATATATTTTAAAATTGTTACTTAATAATACTATAAAAAACAACATTATTTCTTTGAACTATTTTTTAATAAATGTGTCTAGTGTCTTACTATTGCTAAATAAGTTTTATTTTTATTTTTTTAAAAAGACTTGAAACATTGTTTATGTTATTTGTTTAAAGAACAGAAATCAAACTATTCTGTTCAATTGGAAAAATGATCCATTTTCTATTGTTGATTATGATTTAAAAAATTAATAAAAGAATTATAAAGGAATTTCAAAATGACTCATTTCTTAGAAAAATAAAGAATGTGAATGTTAGTTGAGGGCCTCAAGCTAGTTTCTGTATGGAGTCAATTCTGACAGTAAAGCAAAGTGTAAAATACCTTCTATCACTGCTTTTATTTAGATATTCAACCACAACATTTCAGAAAGGACATTTCTGGTATTTACCAATATCGTAATCAACACCTATTCGTTATTCAATACAATAACGTAATACAACTAGCAGAAATTGAACTTGAAAAAGCTCGTCTTTTTGACACATGCTATACCAGATATGATATATCAACATCTTTCATCCATTTTCAAGATTCGATTGATAATAGTTCAAATAAAATGCAACAGATACTGCGAATGAAACGATAATAACCGAGAAGACGTATTATGTGGGAATGAATACATCGCACTGTCCTATAATTCGGTTATGATATGCCTACAGCAGACTAATTGCAATACCTCATTATTTAGAGGAGCTCCAAGCGATCTTCTCGAAACACACCCAACTTAGCATGGTGCTAATTCGTTGGCCATTCACTATTAAATTGGAAACTCACACCCACGGCCTGGCACTTTCAGGTTAATTTAGGCTTAAAACTCGCCAACACTGGATATGCTAATTTGAGGACTATGTGCTAATTGTTGGACAGAATTACGTGCTAAAGCTCGGAAATTGAGACAGTGGTTTCAATCAGGAGCCTTGTGCGAAAAGGGAAGCGTCCATGCCTTGCTGTGCAATAATTGTTATTGTGAGGGAGTTTGTTAAGGTTAGATTGATTCTGAGGCGATGGTGGGATATAGCAGTTTCTGTGCCTTCAAGATATGATTGATGCGTTTCTTGCTCTGGTGTTTCGGAATTGGATAGCGTGTGGTGGTGTGCATCGTGGTTATTTATACAACTCAATGGCCTTTTATTGAAATTGACTTTTTATTGAAATTTTAGTGAACGTTTCAAGAAAATGTTTATTAAAGGAAATATATTATGAATAAGTTAATATCTGTTATAGATGCATTTATAAATATATCGATTTACTGTATTGCATGTTAACATGGGATAATATTTCAATAATGACGGATTATCGAATGACTTTTAAATTCTGAAATTCTCATTAATAATTTCTTTTACTATTACTGCAGAAAAAGTAATGCTGAGATAAGACAACATAATAAGTAAATCCTTAGATTTAATTTTATTTAGCCTTGTTTCTTTACACAGCAACTACAGACAATATTTGTTCTTTTAAAAGAAATAATTCAAATGCAACATTAAATGATAGTAAAAGGGTAATGGATTGTTGCAGGGGTAAAAGTATTTTTGAAAGAACAATATTAATGATGTGCATAGATCGTAAACTGAAATTCTAGTCTACCATCAAATTGTATATTTTATCACTGATATTCCTCTTCTTCATCAATGAAATAGCCCCATGTTGCGCAAAGGAAGTCTGCCTACAGGCCGATTTGAATGCAGGATATATTTTTTTTTTCCGTGGCAGGGATGCCAGCCCTAAGTTCTACAGTAATCATACATATTAAACAGAGACATATGGCATAAATAGGATTCCGAAGCAGTGCAAACATCTATGGCTTAATAAAAGCGTAATATATTTTTGAAAGCCCTAGTCACACGGCCACCAGGTCCGTCACAGATATTATATGCTGATATTATTAAAAAACAATAAATGTAATGAATTAAAACATAATGCATCATATGATATATGTGTTTAGAAATTTTATAAAATATATGATTGAAGAAGATTTATATGTAAAATCTCCCTGAATTGCTTTTATGGCAAACAATGTGAATAAGATTATATTTAAAAAAAATTAGGATTGTTTTCCATCATTCGGATTAAGATACTAATTTTTTTTAAGAAGTGATTCAAAAATTTTAATTTTATGGTATTTTACCCAAATTCAAAATTAGTATTTCTGAGATTGAAAAAAATGCAACAATTTTCACATATTCATCTAATAATAATCATTTTTAGTTCAAAATATAAAAAAATACAGACACAAGTGATTATCGTCTCTTGAAACTTCTTCCTAAATAGCAAATATCATAAAAGATAAAAAAAAAAAAGTTCCTCAGCTGTTACGCTTAAGAAACGCTCCAGAAAGAAACTGGACCATAAAAAAAAACATTGCTATCCTTTGCAGTGAAAGGCATTTGAGGCCATTATATTACAAAATCGAGCCATTACGTCATTTTGTTTTTATCCAGCTTTTGAAATCGTGTCTATATCAGGAGGAGGAACGACCTTCATTCTCATTGAATGAGACTTCCATGACTCGGAACACGTCTATCCATTAAGTGCAATAAACACAACGACTGAAGAATATGCCGTTGGATGGATCTGAAAAAAATCCAGGCAGCAGGCATTGGAGACAATTGTTTTAACGGCCATTTAAGGGTCCTTCAGATAATAGGAAGCCTTCTAGCTATTGCAATGTTATTTTGTGTGTGTGTATATATATATATATATATATTTCATTTTGACACTCAGAGGACCTTTTTCTTTTACCTCAGAAGAAAGCTCTTGGAGAAGATATTTATTTATATTTTTTTTTCCTATTATTATTTTTAAGGAGTGTAGCTTGTATTACCTTGGTCAGGTGTGCCAAAATATTCTTTCAACTTGGTTGTTTCTGATGCAGCGCTTCAATTATGGAAACATTATTTAAATATTACTTTAAGAATAATTTTTTTGCTTTCATACTCAAATTATGTAACCATTATGGTTTTTTTTATTTAAATTAATTCATAATTTTTCATTTTAAATAATTAAACAGTAATATAATTAGAAAATAAACATTAAACGCATTAAAGTTTAAGCATAGCTATTTGACAGATTGAAATGTTTAATTATCGCTTGTTTTAACAGTAACTTATAAAATAATTGTAATTAATTGAAAAATGAAGAATTTAAGACACTTCAACGTCAATTAGCCTGCAGGAGGAATCAGCTTCTAATCCCTTATAGGCTTCCAACCAATATACATTTCATGAAGGTTTAGAAATTATATATGTTTTACAGAATAATATTATCGTAGTAGCATTTCTGACGTAGAATGGGTAGCTTTCTGTAGTTTTGACAGCTTCTAATCCATTATTGGCTTCCAACCAATATACATTTCATGAAGGTTTAGAAGTTATACATGTTTTACAGAATTATATTATCGTAATAGCATTTCTGACGTAGACTGGGTAGCTTTCTGTAGTTTTGACAGCTTCTAATCCCTTATAGGCTTCCAACCAATATACATTTCATGAAGGTTTAGAAATTATATATGTTTTACAGAATTATATTATTGTAGTAGCATTTCTGACGTAGATTTAGTAGCAGTCTGTAGTTTTGACAGCTTCTAATCCATTATTGGCTTCCAACCATATACATTTCATGAAGGCTTAGAAATTATATATGTTTTACAGAATTATATTATCTTAGTAGTATTTCTGACGTAGATTTAGTAGCAGTCTGTAGTTTTGACAGCTTCTAATCCCTTATAGGCTTCCAACCAATATACATTTCATGAAGGTTTAGAAATTATATATGTTTTACAGAATTATATTATTGTAGTAGCATTTCTGACGTAGATTTAGTAGCAGTCTGTAGTTTTGACAGCTTCTAATCCATTATTGGCTTCCAACCATATACATTTCATGAAGGCTTAGAAATTATATATGTTTTTACAGAATTATATTATTTTTAGTAGTATTTCTGACGTAGATTTAGTAGCAGTCTGTAGTTTTGACAGCTTCTAATTCATTATTGGCTTCCAACAAATATACATTTCATGAAGGCTTAGAAATTATATATGTTTTACAGAATTATATTATCTTAGTAGTATTTTGACGTAGATTTAGTAGCAGTCTGTAGTTTTGACAGCTTCTAATCCATTATTGGCTTCCAACCATATACATTTCATGAAGGCTTAGAAATTATATATGTTTTACAGAATTATATTATCTTAGTAGTATTTTGACGTAGATTTAGTAGCAGTCTATAGTTTTGACAGCTTCTAATCCATTATTCTTTCAACCATAATACATTTCATGAAGGCTTAGAAATTATATATGTTTTACAGAATTATATTATCTTAGTAGCATTTTTAGATTTAGTAGCAGTCTGTAGTTTTGACAGCTTCTAATCCATTATTGGTACTTCCAACCATATACATTTCATGAAGGCTTAGAAATATATATGTTTTGAATTATATATTATTTTAGTAGTATTTTTTGATTAGATTTAGTAGCAGTCTGTAGTTTTGACAGCTTCTAATCCATTATTCTTCTAAAACCATATACATTTCATGAAGGCTTAGAAATTATATATGTTTTACAGAATTATATTATCTTAGTAGTATTTCTGATTTAAAGATTTAGTAGCTAGTTTTGACAGCTTCTAATCCATTATTAATTCTTCCAAAACATATACATTTCATGAAGGCTTAGAAATTATATATGTTTTACAGAATTATATTATCTTAGTAGTATTTTGACGTAGATTTAGTAGCAGTCTGTAGTTTTGACAGCTTCTAATTTATTCTTCCAACCATATACATTTCATGAAGGCTTAGAAATATATATGTTTTACAGAATTATATTATCTTAGTAGCATTTCTGACGTAGATTTAGTAGCAGTCTGTAGTTTTGACAGCTTCTAATCCATTATTGGCTTCCAACCATATACATTTCATGAAGGCTTAGAAATTATATATGTTTTACAGAATTATATTATCTTAGTAGCATTTCTGACGTAGATTTAGTAGCAGTCTGTAGTTTTGATAGCTTCTAATCCATTATTGGCTTCCAACCATATACATTTCATGAAGGCTTAGAAATTATATATGTTTTACAGAATTATATTATCTTAGTAGCATTTCTGACGTAGATTTAGTAGCAGTCTGTAGTTTTGACAGCTTCTAATCCATTATTGGCTTCCAACCATAACATTTCATGAAGGCTTAGAAATTATATATGTTTTACAGAATTATATTATCTTAGTAGTATTTCTGACGTAGATTTAGTAGCAGTCTGTAGTTTTGACAGCTTCTAATCCATTATTGGCTTCCAACCATATACATTTCATGAAGGCTTAGAAATTATATATGTTTTACAGAATTATATTATCTTAGTAGTATTTCTGACGTAGATTTAGTAGCAGTCTGTAGTTTTGACAGCTTCTAATCCATTATTGGCTTCCAACCATATACATTTCATGAAGGCTTAGAAATTATATATGTTTTACAGAATTATATTATCTTAGTAGTATTTCTGACGTAGATTTAGTAGCAGTCTGTAGTTTTGACAGCTTCTAATCCATTATTGGCTTCCAACCATATACATTTCATGAAGGCTTAGAAATTATATATGTTTTACAGAATTATATTATCTTAGTAGTATTTCTGACGTAGATTTAGTAGCAGTCTGTAGTTTTGACAGCTTCTAATCCATTATTGGCTTCCAACCATATACATTTCATGAAGGCTTAGAAATTATATATGTTTTACAGAATTATATTATCTTAGTAGCATTTCTGACGTAGATTTAGTAGCAGTCTGTAGTTTTGACAGCTTCTAATCCATTATTGGCTTCCAACCATATACATTTCATGAAGGCTTAGAAATTATATATGTTTTACAGAATTATATTATCTTAGTAGTATTTCTGACGTAGATTTAGTAGCAGTCTGTAGTTTTGACAGCTTCTAATCCATTATTGGCTTCCAACCATATACATTTCATGAAGGCTTAGAAATTATATATGTTTTACAGAATTATATTATCTTAGTAGTATTTCTGACGTAGATTTAGTAGCAGTCTGTAGTTTTGACAGCTTCTAATCCATTATTGGCTTCCAACCATATACATTTCATGAAGGCTTAGAAATTATATATGTTTTACAGAATTATATTATCTTAGTAGCATTTCTGACGTAGATTTAGTAGCAGTCTGTAGTTTTGACAGCTTCTAATCCATTATTGGCTTCCAACCATATACATTTCATGAAGGCTTAGAAATTATATATGTTTTACAGAATTATATTATCTTAGTAGTATTTCTGACGTAGATTTAGTAGCAGTCTGTAGTTTTGACAGCTTCTAATTCATTATTGGCTTCCAACCAATATACATTTCATGAAGGTTTAGAAATTATATATATTTTACAGAATAATATTATCTTAGTAGCATTTCTGACTTAGACTGAGTAGCTTTCTGTAGTTTTGACAGGTTTGACATCTTTAATGATGTACATTGCTGTCATACGTATATTTTAGAAACGAGTTAACTCAATAATTATTATGGCAACACGTATAATACATTTCTTATCGATAGTCGATTTGTCTTGTTAGAGTTTTTATTGTCTTCTTACGTTTTTGAAATTCTTTCCAGGAGTATTTCAAGATTTCTTACAGACAAATGCGATATATTTACCTATAAAATACGTAAAATACGTCATACGTATATTTTAGAAACGAGTTAACTCAATAATTATTATGGCAACACGTATAATACATTTCTTATCGATAGTCGATTTGTCTTGTTAGAGTTTTTATTGTCTTCTTACGTTTTTGAAATTCTTTCCAGGAGTATTTCAAGATTTCTTACAGACAAATGCAATATATTTACCTATAAAAGTATTTTTAGTAGGCAATATCATCCTCTCATTGTCATGCTGTCCCTTGCATTGGAAACTCACAACTCAAAAAATATACAATAAAATTTAAATTAACTTAATTAGTACTGTATTATTTTTGGTATTATATAATATAAAATGCGGCATTATTTGATATAATTGCAATACAAATATTAACAGAGAGAAACTATTCTTTCGTACACAAAATAATATCGTTTCTCTTTGCTTTTTATTATTCTAGATTAATATAATAATGCTGCAGTGGCGACTAATTACATTTAATCGGCATTTTAGAATAATTGGCATTTAATCTAAAATGAAGTATAGGAGCAATAACTTTGTATAATAAGATCTGAAGCTCAGATTTTGTCGAGTTAATATTTCTAACACCTACGGAAAAAAGATTATTTCGAAAGCAATTATGACACGAAAGATTATTTTTTATTTTACTCAAGACACGTTCTTATGATTTGCTGAAGATGACGTTCGAATAAATAACCTGAATTTATTTTAAAGGTCATTAGCAGACATTCTAAGGAACTACTTAAAGGGGAAAAAAGGACAAAGAACATTTTTCGCACCAAAGATACCTCACCGTAATTAACTTGCAAAGAAGAGCCCAGAACAATTTCATAACGCCAGAAGCAGATGATAGCAATTCAACTTGAGATCGTTTCCAACCATTAGAATATTGAATTAACAATCCAAGACTCGACTTCGAATCAGCCAAGAAGGGATGTTTCGAATCGAAGCAAAAATAGCTTAACGATCCACGCGGCGCTAATTATTCTGAAGATGATGAGATTTAATTACCTTAGATTCCCAGACGGTGATTCTTATTAGGGCTGTTATGTTTTAACATTTGGGCTATTACGATGTCTGACGACATATCTCGGTTATTCCTCCAATTTGTTTCTCCTAATTTCAATTGCATTTGACAAGACATTACTGCTTAATGCATCATTTAGAATTAAGAGAATTGGGTTTGAGTTTTTTAAATGGACTAAATATATGACTTGATTTTGAATGATATATTTTTAATTTTTGTTTCTTAAATAATTATACAAGTTAACAAAATATTTTGATAGCGTATATGTAAAATGTCAATCATATAACATGTATGAGCAAATGTTTGTATTAATATAATTAAATTTAATATGTTATTATTTATCTATTAACATAAATAGATTTTAACATTTATACAATCGTGACATTCATTCCTTAATCAAAACGACGGTAAGGCGTAAGAGCTCAATTTTTCGCAAGACCCATTGCTGTGTCAATATAGTTAAAAAAAAAAAGGGGGTAATAGGGAGGGGGAAATGCCCCTAGAAGCAAACTCCTACTCACAACAATCTCCTCATGATAGGGATTAATATATCATATATCTAATGTCTCATCCCCTAAGTTTGCAAATATGCAACAGACTTTGTATTGCACAATGTGCAACACCATAAGGGCATGGGGGGATAAGCACTATACATAATATTAACATAGCATAACATAAAGGATAACATAACATAACATATCATAGGATAAACATAATATAGACGCTACACTGCGTCTATATTATGCCACCAAAATTTCGAACGAGCATTCCAGGAACAATCAGAGAAGATTGAGATTTTTTTAAATAAACTAATTTTCATTGGGAGAATAAATTACTATTATATTCATTATTTACCAAAAATTATTTCGATTCAAAGAGTTTTCTAACTTATTTCATTAAACATCACAGAGCATGTAAATAATGACGAATACTCAATCTCATATGTTTTCATTTATTACATAACGTTCCTCTTGAGAAATTATGTTTACATTTAATCAATTAGTATCTGACATTTTTTTATTCTTAGTTAGTTTTACTTTTCAGGGATATTTTATCTTTAATTAGCGAATGATGGGAATTTTTAAGTTTCAAAGTTTAATGGAATTCGAAAAGATTAGTTTAAGTTTTAGTTTCTAAAAATTTTCATTGACGGAAATTTCATATCTCCTTAAACTATTAAATTGTTTTTGATAAGTTTAAAACTAATGTCTAAATATTAATATATTTATTCAAAATAATGTAGATAATATTTAACCCTTCTTTTATTTCAAAGTTAATGTTAAAATATAACTTTTTAAAAAAAAAAATTATTTTTGCCGCAAAGTTTACTAATTAAATTTATATTTACGACATTTCAATTCCAGAAAAGAATTTGCAATCTTGAACAGATTTTCAGATAATCTTCATATAATCTTTTGAAAACTAAAATGAATCGTTGGAAATAGTTTTAATGCAACACAAAACGTTTAATAAAATAATTTTACACAATACCTTCTTTATTGAAATAAAATGCAAACATTTCAATAGAACAATTTGAAAAAAAAAATGTCTTTATGTTTCGCTTAGATTTTTTTCTGTCTTATGTTAAGTAACATTTCTTGGGGAATTTTAATACTTGAAAGTTCATTTCGTGGATAAATCTATTAGATAAACATCATTAATTAGTTATTTCTTCTTTTCAATAAATTTTCATCTAGGATGATTTATTTAAGTTTTTGTGAATAACAAATTAATTTTAATTATTAGTTAATTAATGCTTTCTATTAAATTTTTATACAAAACTTCTATTAGATATTGATTTCTAAGAATGCTAACAAATGCTGAGTGGTTTAGAATAGAAAATAGAAAGAAATAGTAGAAAATAGTTTTAGTTAATTTTTGACACCTTCTCTCCGTTGGGGCTTTTTGTAATGTTAGTTTAAAATTAATAAATTAATAGTTTAAAAAAAACTAAAAACACGCTTTTAGAGTTAATCAAATTAAAAAGTAAAACATGATTGTTAACATAAGAATAAAATGACTGACGAGAAAATGAATGTCACTGTTCTAAAAGCGTGGGGTGCTCGATATCAATCGTTATAATTTTTCACTGATTTCATTCCGAAATGCAGAGTTAGTTTTAAAATGTCATACAAAGCACCCCACGCTTTTAGAACAGTGACATTCATTTTCTCGTCAGTCATTTTATTCTTATGTTAACAATCATTTTTTACTTTTTAATTTGATTAACTCTAAAAGCGTGTTTTTAGTTTTTTTAAACTATTAATTTATTTTTTACTTTTTAGTTTGATTAACTCTAAAAGCGTGATTTTTTATTTTTTTGAAACTATTAATTATTTTTTTACTTTTTAGTTTGATTAACTCTAAAAGCGTGTTTTTTAGTTTTTTTAAACTATTAATTTATTTTTTACTTCTTAGTTTAACAAACAAACAAACATTCAGGTGAAACTAATATAATAGCGTATTAAAAAGAATCAACTGTTTTCTTTCTGAAAGATGCCTGTAAATGTTTCTTTGCAGCTTAAATAGTGTATATGAAGAGAAACAGATCTCCAGGGGAAAAAGTCAGTTACATACATACATACAAACATACAGGTGAAAGCTAATAAAAGCGTATTAAAAAGAAAAGCTGCTTCAATATAAGTTTCGTCGATGAAATAATTCTACAAATGTAAGTTCCAAATTTAAAGTAACTAATTTTTTGTGTGAAACGTGGAGAAATTAATATTTTTGATCTTACCAACTAATTTTTTTCGAAAAATATCCATTTTAAAATAAATATCAAAAAGTTAGTAATACCTAAAATAATTTTTAGAAACTATTTACTAGATGTTGATAATTTTTTCTTAATCATAGTATGTACATCAATAAAACACAATGATTTCCATACTTTTCTTAAATCTAGTCAACAAGGATATGATCTGGGAAGTGTAAAATGGCAAATGATTAATAACTTTGCAAAATTTTTTCTTTATTTATTATAACAGAAGATATTATTCGAGAATTTCCAAGTTTTTCTTTACTATTATGTTCTAAAATCCAAATTCTCTGCGACAGAGGATCGTTTTATTCTTTAAGTTCTCATGAAAACTTCAAAAAAAAGTTAAATAGCACATTGATTCAGGACAGTCTTCGAGAACATGCATCCATTTTCCATTTCATCAGATATAATGCTCAGCAAATCATACTCAAAATCGAAAAAACAGTAGAAAAACGGATTGGTCGATTAAGCAAAAGTTCACCCTCCTTTCTGCAAATTCAACTACTTTCAATATAGGTGCTTTAGAGGAGAGGTTTTGTCTCGATTCCCAAAAAATCGGCGGAATATTTTCAGATAAAAAAAAAATGAAATAAAAATATCACCATTTCTTTTGATTTTCTGCTTAAATCTCCAACCCTTTTTTCTCCATTGTGTTTCAGCCATAACTTATCGTTTAAATGAAAGTGCTTTAGGGAATTTCGCATCCCGTTTTGGTACAAATCGTTGAAAAAATTGTTAAGATTGCAAAATGAAATATTTTTATCTGCCTTTTGGAAATTGTACGTTTAACGGTTAAAATCAAACTTGTTCAGTAACACTGGGAACATTTCTTTCGATTCTTTCTTCCCTTGGGTATACAAATCTGGAAATATAGCTCTAAAAGTGCTATGTGGAAAAAAAAGTACTGGTTAATGTTTTCGTTCGATACGAAGTTTGCATATGTATTTGAATTTTTAAAAATCTGCTCAAAAACGGTTGTTGACATTTTTGTTTAAAAACATTTCTCATATATTCTTCTCCTTTTTTTAGTTTCATACTACTGTGTCCAAAAATTAAGACTAATTTTCAATTTAAATTTCCCGGGCACATGGTATTTCATTTTTGCTTCATTTTTAGATTGTTGGCCCTGTTCCTGTTGTTGTTCCCTGTTGTTGGAAATTTGAAGTCAAAATGTTCATTAGGGCTTGAGTTACGATTGGTTTTGTGAGATGCGAAAACTGATTCCGCCAATTTTTGATATGTCTAAAATAATTGAGCAAAAGACTTTGTGTTAAATTTTGTTTGCAAAAAGGTATAGAATGTTGCAGAAGGCATTGGGGGAACATTTCTAAATCGGAAAGAAATGTTTAGAAATGGTAAAAACAGTTCAAAGAAGGGAGATAATACATTGAAGACGAACAGCCCTCTGGTCGACCATCAACCTCAACGGACGAAGTTCACGTAAAAAAAAAAAAATTAAAGATTGGGTGCTTGCAAACCCGCCTATTTACAATTAGAGACCTTGCTGATAATGTTGAAATTTGAAAAAGATTGATCAATTCCATTTTGGGTATCAAACGCGTCAAATCGCGATTGGTACCGAAAACAATGAATGAGCCAACTCACACTGCATTGATTCTTCGTGACCTTTTTTGCCAAAAATGAAACCCGTATTGTTTTACAACTGTATTCACATGATTTAGCATCGTGTTTCGGGCTATTCCCTAAACTCAAATGACCACTCTGGTACAACGTTTTGATTCGATTGAAAAACATTTCAAAAATCGCCGGAATCAGTTTTAGCATCTCACAAAACCAAGCGTAACTCAAGCACTAATGAATATTTTGACGCAAATTTCACACAGATGTCAAGGACAGTGCCAACAACCTAAAAAAGAAACAAAAATTGAAATTCCTTAAGCTCCCGTTTACTTTAGATTGAAAACTGTTCTTACCTATTGGGTACAGTAGTATGTTGTCGAAAACTTACGATACAAATTTTACAAGCTGTGAATCACTTGCAAAAAATGACTTAAATACCATGGTCCACTTCTTGTTAAAATTTTTCAGTAGAATATTTTTTAAAAGTTCGAAGGAAATTTATTATTTCTTAATAAAAATTTATTCTCTTTTAAATTTGTAATATATAATTATTATTATCGTTTTAATGTGATAACCTGTAAGCATGTCGTTGGTTTTGAAATATGGCATTTCTAACAGACCTTCTTCCAGTTTTACAGTCAAAATATAGTTCACAATAGAATAAAAACATTTCCTAACAAGAAAATTGGAATTAAATCAGATTTTTATAATGATATTTTAAAACAAAATTATTTTTTTCTTAATTAACCAATAACTTGCTTAGAATAATTTTATGGCAAATAAATAATTTTCACAATGGTCACGGAAAAATAATTTAATTGATTAAATTTTATTTAAATTAATTAATTAAGTGAAATTTGTTTGTTTAAAAGCTGTTGATTTTTGCTTGGGATAATGATTGATGATGCAATTTAAAAATAGCGGCGTAAGCAGACCATAATTTTCAATGCCTCTCATAAAATGCCATCTTCTTTTTCCATTTGCAATTCCTTCAATTTACATTTCATTTCATTGCATTAACCAATTAATTTATAACCAACAGTTTATAACCATTCGTTTATCGTCTTATAAGTTAAAAGCGCTTTTTTTCACAATCACTGCTCTTCTGGTTTTCTGCTGTTACATTATCATTTTCAATTTTTTTTTTTATTTTTTTTTTTCCTTTTTCTATATCTAAAATTCAAGGGGCCTGACGGCCGAATGGCTAGCGCTGTGGCGTTCGGTACCACAGGTATCGGGTTCAAATCCCGGCTTTGCCCATGGGTGTTGTAGTGGTTCGGAATCCACTTTAAACCGTAGGTCCCGGTCCTAATAGGATCGTAGAGCGTTGCGGGGGCGTAGTTACTCCGCGTCCGTGGTTTACCATCAAGCTACAAGCGCCCCTGGGTAATGCAAAGTGAGTAACATCGGTGCAGCCCTTGTGGCGAAAGATCCCGGTCTATTTGCCAGCTGCATTAGAAGAAGTCTATATCTAAAAATCATATGTCGCCAGTTACATTTACAATTTGAACGATGTGTTTGGCTTCATTTTCAACTGATAGAAATCATTTAAAGTTGTAGCAAAATATCATTCTATAAATGCGCTCACTGCAAGACAAAATCCACAATATAAAAATAATGTTGGCAAAAAAATTCAATAAAGACGTTAGAAATTTATTAATTATTATTATTTTAATTATTTATTAATTATTATTTTTAATTTATTAATTATTTTAATTTTTATTAAAAATGAAATTCTCTTTATGCTTGATATAAAAATAGTTGTTTATCAGAAATTTTTTTAAAGAAAAATTCCGCTGAACAAATCTTAATAAAGTTTTCTTCAATTTTAAATATAAAAAGTTTGAATTTGAGCAACAATATTTTTTGTTATAAAATTTACTTGCGTAAATAATATAATTATTATTATTTTTTTAATTTTAAAGTTTTTTAAAGGTATTCTAAAGATATTTTAAAGATTAATGATATGAGTTCACTGGAATTGAATGAAATTTAGGGTACGTATTAAATTTAAATGTATTTAAAATAATAAAAACTTCTAATATTACTAAAAATTCATTAAAAGATATTTTTACCACTAAATTTTTATATCAAAATAATTTACAAACATATGAAATTACCAACATTTCTGTCTAATATATTTTTAAATTTTAATGCAGGGTAATTTCACTTAAATCTACCTATTGTCTCTAACTCGCACATAAATACATACTTTATTATAACAAAACATTAATCACACCACACATTTCTGTCAAATCGTAAATATAAAACTTCCATTCATGATAGAAACAAATAGACAAAACATGTAAAATTAGCTGTCATTTCAAACACGCAAGTTACTTATTTGACGACGGAAACAGCAAACAAACTGTCATTTTTATGAAGAACTGTACGCAATTATGAACTGTCAAAATAAATATGCTTTTGTTTGATCAATTAAAACTTATTTGCGGCAAAGTTTTATAGCAAGGTAAAATAACGTTAGGGATTCTAATGTTTATTTGCAATATTTTATTATTTTGCTGACTATATTTATGAGATTGTTTCTACTTTTATGAGTGAAAGAATAATAGATGCATTAATCCAAATATTTCCTCCATTAAAGTAAAAGCTAATGCACACTAACATTAATAAATATTACAAAATTACATTCTCTTTCAAACTGAGCTAGAAGTTTTTTCTTTTAATTTTTAAATATATAATTTGTGACTAAAACCTTTTATATAGAAGTGATTAATTACATTACTTTCTGGCAACTATAAAAGGTAATTTTGCTTGTTCAATAAATATCGATTTTGGATATTTTTTTAAGAATGAAGATCGTTTGAAATGCGTTGCACAAGAATTCTTGATAAAATTGAAATGTTAGTACTTTAGGTATAATTGCTCTTTTAAAATGGCTTTTGACCATGAGTATCATGTATATGATAGATTCAACATTTACCAGTGTGCACTATAGATGCATGCTATAATATAGCCATATTGTGTTACTGCAATTTCGAGAAGGATAGTTTGGAATAAAAGCTGGCTGAATAAGTTAATATCTATTTGTAGGATAGGCTTTCCAATATTCGTGTTTCTTAATCCAAATTCATGCCACTGATGTAGCAGGTTTCTTTTTGTTATCATTTGTTCTATTTCGAATTGATATAATTCAGTTTGGAAGACTCAATCAGCTTGATATACTGTTTTTGGTATTAAGCATTGATGTTACTCATTCTAAAAACGTTAAACATTACACAGTTTTAAATGTTTCCCTTTAGTTTCAACTGTATTTATTCGAAATAATGTTCTGGTACTGTTGTTACCATCTGGTTGATAGATAAGAAATAAGAGACTTCCATTCCTCCAATATTGATATCCTTTTACTTTTACTTCACTTTCCAAATAATAAATTGTAATGGAATTTCTATTATTTAATTTTATAAGCCAGCTTCTTATCTTTTCCAAGTATGTTGTACAGGATATCAACATTATTCGGATATTTACAATTGCTGGAAATTCTCTTCGGAAATTTTTAATGTTCATCCAATAATATTTCAGCCCAATTTTTCAAAAAAATATTAACTAATCATTAATTTAAAGGACAAATATTTCTTCTTTTCATTTGAAAGAGCTAAAGTTTTAACACATAAAAATTATATCTTCATAAACAAAAAAAATTGTACATTGTTTTAAAAAATTACTTCACCAAAATTAGACGAAACTATTTTTAGTGTTAATTTCCTGTGTTTATTTTAACTTTTTTAAACACTCATAATACTATTTGTTAATTTTCATAATATTTGTTTTCGCATAACTCACGAATTCTTTTCTTCAAATAATTTAAAAGGTTAAAACAAATTTTCACACTTTATGTTTGTTATTAAAATGTAAACAGGCTTAAAAAATCTAGGCATATTGTAATATTTTGGCCATATGTTAATTTTCGTAAGCAAAACTCACCATATAATCAAGAAAACAAAAATATATCAAAATAATTTTATACAAATTTATACTGTTTTCAAATCTTAAAAAACCTTTGACAAGGTCATTGTACAAATAATCTACCAAAGAATAGTTTACCGTTCTGGAATCTTCAATTCAACAAATAACTATTAATTGAATTCTGGTAAAATGAAAAAATAAATAATGTTTTAGGCTTAGTAAGAAATGAGTAAAAACATATTGAAATTTAACATTTTTTTCATATAAGCATAAGTTCAAAATTAAGGTCGTAAACTTATCATGATATTAAATTTTTAATCTTTCAATTATGTCTAAAAGAATCCCGAAAACATAAAGTATATCGGAACAAAATTTAATCCATAGTTATTAGAATAACTATGGATTAAATTTTTATTTATTTTCTATTTTAATTCGAAGATCTTCAAGCTTTTATAGCATATATATATATATATATATATATGTGTGTGTGTGTTTATTTATATAAATAACATTTTTAAAACACCCATAGATTCTAATTTATTTTCATATATTTGTAATTTTTATGAATATCACTATACAAATAATATACCAAAGATTAGGCTTAGATAAAAGCGGCTAATAAAAAAAAATAACAGTTATTTGACCTTAATATGAAATGGATAAAAAAATTATTTAAATTCATTATATTTTGTAATGATTTTCAATTCATATAATAATGAATCGGGAATTCAGTTATCAAACCCGTTCTGTAACAAAGTTACATGTTCTTTCAACCACTCATAGAGATACTTTTATTCAGCATTTTATAAGCTTGAATTCTCTTTTTAATAACTACCTAATTAAATTCACATTCTTTTCAATAAGTTTCGGATATTTAATGAATTCAAAAATAATTTTTCGAAAAAGAATTTTTTTGCGTGTGTACTTACTTGATAACTATGCAAAACACATCCCAAAACTTTTTATTTACTTTTGGAAAACATTATTTCTCTTCCTTTAAAAAAAAAAAAAAAAAACCTCTTTTCGGCCTTTTAATTACAAATTCACTGAAATGATAATCAAAAGAATTTTCAGAACGCTTTTTCATTTTTTTTTTAAAGAAAAACTTCCTTTTTGATTGGAAAAATTAAAATTTTGTAGGATAAAGATTAAAAAGGGTTCATGTAAAAAAAATAAGAAGAATAAGAATAATTTCAGATAATCATTATAAAAAAAAACTGATATTTTTTAAAACTTTATTAACAAACTTTTTAATTTTTTTTATGAGTTTGAACTAAAGTTTCTTGTTCCATCTTTCTAATTCTGTACAGTTAAACAATGAATTTATTTCGATGGTTTAATTTAATGATAATATCTTTTCAGAGAAAATAAAATTGGAATTCATGAATCTTTATTAAGAATAGTGATTACATAAACATAACATAAAAAATAATGATGATTATTTTACCATTGTGTTTTTAATTGAACGCTTAAATGAGGGTTCCTTTATTTTGAAAATTCTTAAAATATCTGGCTCCCTTATCTAATAAATATAAACATGGTGACTTTACTCTTGGCCAGAGGGTTTCCATAATTATTAAACAGATTGCAGAGAACTGGGGGAAGATGTCTGCTACGAGTTTTATAAAGTTAATTAATTCTTTTTTTAATTACACAAAAATAATCTTCTTGATTATTTCTGAAGGAGAAGACATGTTACACTTCTTCTAGTAGGTAGAACTTGTCCTCAAACTTCCAATAAACAATGTTGGACTACAGAAGTGGTGTCATTCTCATATTCGATTAGTCAACAACTTTAGAAGTTTCATAGGTGGGGGAAACATTTGCACTGGTAGGAGCAATGTCGACTGCGAGTTTGATAAAGTTAAATAAATCTTATTGTAATTGTATTTAAATAATTGCCCTGATTATTTTTGAAGGCGAAGATACACTACAAACTTTTAAAAGACAACGCTGGACCACAGACCTGGTGTTATTCTCATAAATTAGTCAGGTATCCAGATCAAATGGGAATTGAAGGTTTTACTAGAGATATGGCCGGAATCGTACGTACCCGTCCCACCGCTCCATTTAATTGATAGATTTTAATTGGAAACGCTCTCATATGTATTGCAGCGAAAGTCAATGGAGTTCTGAACTATTTATTGAAGAACACAGAATTTTGTCTGCAAAGTAATTCTTCAATAGAGTTGGTCTGGCTGAAGCTGGCAACCCTATTTTATTTCAATCTTATCCATGAGCAATAACAGACTGGTGGGTCCAGTGTATGTGTGAGGAATAAAAATATATATAAATATAAATAAATAAAAATATACCTTGTACATAATCGCAAGAACACAATTATCGTAAAGTTATATAGCGATGACATTCATGATGCCTATGTTCGATTTTACATGTAGCTGGTGGCCTTTTAAGCTTACGATTAGTGACCGTAATCTTGAGGAGATTGTTTTAAGTATAAGTTTGCTTGTAAGGAGCACTTAACCTATCCCGTTAACCCTAATGGTTTTTTCTGAACTATATTGACGCAGCAATAGCCCTTGCATTCAACTGAGCTCATAAACCTTACCATCGTTTTGAGTGAGGAATTATGTCGAGATTGTATAGCAGATAGATTTTATATATGCGAATTGATAAATAATAACATATTAAATTTAATTATAATAATACAAAATTTTTCACCACCTATTATAAGATTGACACTTTACACATGCGCTATGAATCTCCTTAGTGAATTTGAAATTTTAGTTAAGAAATAAAAATTAAAAATGCATCATATAAAATCAATGTATGTATTTAGTTCATTTAAAAAACTGAAATCCAATTCTCTTAATTCTAAATGAGGCATTAAACAGTAATTTGCTTGTCAAATGCAATTGGAATTAGGAGAAACGAATCGTAGGAATCTCCGAGATATGTTGTCAGACCACGTAATAGCCTAAATGTTAAAGCATAACAGTTGTAATAAGAATCACCGTCTGGGAATCTAAGGTATTCAAATCTCATCGTCTTCAGTATAATTAGCGTTCAGCAATTTTTGTTTCGATTTGAAACATCCCTTCTTGGCTGATTCGAAGTCGAGTTTTGGATTGTTAATTCAATATTCTAATGGTGGAAAACTATCTTAAATTGAATTGCTATCATCTGCTTCTGACGTTATTAATTTGTTCTTGGCTTTCTTTGCAAGTTAATTACGACGAGGTATCTTTGGTGCGAAAACTGTTCTTTGTCCTTTTTTTCCCTTTAAGTAGTTCCTTAGAATGTCTGCTAATGACCTTTAAAATGAGTTCCGGTTATTTATTCGAACGTCATCTTCAGAGAATCATAAGAACGTGTCTTGAGTGAAATAAAATAAAAAATCTTTCGTGTCATAATTGCTTTTGGAATAATCTTTTTTTAGACGTAGGTGTTAGAAATTATATTAACTCGACAAAATCACAGCTTCAGATCTTATTATACAATGTTATTGTTCCTAAATTTCCTTTTAGAATAAATGTCAGTTAAAATAACTATTATTAGTCGTTGCATGTAGCGCTTATACATTAATTTAAAATAAAATCAAGACAGAAATGTTGTTATTCTTATATGAAAGAATATTTTCTCGGTGTTAATATTTTTATTGCAATTATATCAAATAATACCACATTATATATTAAATAATACAACAATTAGATTTTGTGTTATATAATACCACAAATAATACTGAGCTAATTTAATTGATTTAAATTCTATTTTGTATTTTTTGAGCTGTGAGTTTCGTATGCTACGAACAGTATAAAGGTGAGACGAAAATATTACCTACTGAGAGGGCTTTTAGATGTAATTATCCCCCATTTTTGTGTCAGAAACCGGAAAAATCTCTCGGAAAAACTCGCAAAAGCGAAAGAAAACACGGAAAGCTCTAACAAGACAAATCGACTATCGATGGGAAATGTATTATACGTATTGCCATAATAACAATTGAGTTAACTCGTTTCTAAAATATATGACTACAATGTATATCATTAGAGATGTCAAACTTGTCAAAGCTACAGAAAGCTACTTAGTCTACGTCAGAAATGCTACTAAGACAATATAATTCAGTAAAGCATATATAATTTCTAAACCTTCAAGAACTGCATATTGGTTGGAAGCCAATAATGGATTAGAACTTAATTCCTCCTGCAGGTTAATTGACGTTGAATTGTTTTCAATTCTACTAAGTCGTAAAATTAAAAAATAGGAATCTCATAAATCAAATTAAATAGTTTTTTAAAGGTATTTTTTTTAATTTTTAATTAATTAAAATTATTTTATATGTTACTGTTAAAACAATCGATAATTAAACATTTAAATTTATTAAATAGCTATCCGTAATCTTCAATAAATTTAAGGTTTATTTTTAATTTGTATTATTATTTAAATATTTAAAATGAAAAATTATGAATTAATTTAAATAAAAATAACATAATCGTTACATAGCTTCAGTATGAAAAAAAAAAATTATTTTTAAAATATTAAATAACGTTTCCGTAATTAAAGTATTGCATCAAAAACAACCAAGTTGACAGAAAAGAATATTTTTACACTCCCTGACCAAGGTAATAAAAACAACACTTCTTAAAATATAATAATATGGAAAAAATAAATAAAAGTAAATATTACCCATTCGAAGAATATAGATATCTTCTCCGAGATCATGGACTTGAGGTAAAAGAAAAAGTTCCTCCGAGTGTTAAGATGGAAAAAAATATATATACACAAAAGAACACTGCAATAGCTAGATGGTCGTTAAAACAATTGTCTCCAAAGCCTGCCTGGATTTTTTCCAGATCCATACAACGGCATATTCCTTAGTCGTTGTGTCTTTGCATTTAATGGATAGACGTGTTCCGAGTCATGGAAGTCGCATTCGATAATGGCGAAGGTGTTCCTTCCTGCTGAGATAGACAGGATTTCAAAAGCTGCAGGGGGGAGGGGATCAAAACAAAATGCCGTGATGGTTCGATTTTGTAACATAATGGCCTCCAATGCATTTCACTGCAAGGGCAGCAATGTTTTTTTCATGGTCCACCTTCTTTCGCATTGCGCATAACAGCTGATGAGCCTTTTTTTCTTTTTTAGATGTTTGCAATCTAGGAAGAAGTTTAAAGTGACGAGGAGCACTTGAGGTTGGATTTTTTTTTTGTTTGGGACAAAAATGTATCGCAAAAAAATTATTATTTTCTGATGAATATCTGAAAGAAAGACATTTCTTTGTTGAATTTCGTTCCAATCTCAGGAATCCTAAGTTTGAATTTGTCTATAATTTCATTAAATTATATTTTTCGAAATACTTGTTAAAATGATTAAAATCTTAAACTGAACGATGGAAAAAAATTTTAATTTTTTTCTCATTCTAATCTTATTCACATGGTTGATTTTTGTCATAAAAGTACTTCAATTAGACTTTTACAGATAAAACTTCTTCAATCGAGCATTTTATAAAATTTCTAAACACAGTCCTAATAATTTGGAAACACCGATAAACTCAGGGAGAAAATAAAGGATGATTGCAAAGACTTCAGCCGCAGGCCACATAAATATGCTTTGGCTAACTTCTGACTGAAAACATGACACGACTGCTTGACGACACATAGGCATGTTGACTAATAACCTATGTCGTATCTGTAAAAAAAACCTCTATGAATAGGTTTGGTTTGGTTTGTTGGCTTACGTCATTTTGTGCTCACAAGGACTAGAGAGCTAGCCACTTGGTCACCACTTTATGAATACTCAGCACTTACTTGTTTGTCATGCTTGACTTGCATTGAGAAGATGTTTGCCTGTTGTATTGGATGGACAGAGATCTCTCCTGAGCCCAAGCTTTCTAGTATATCATAAGATGCCCTTTGTTTTCATTCATTACAATTGTTATATTTTTAATAATATCAGCATATAATACCAATGATAAAATAAATGCCTTTGCTGGTTGACTAGAATTTCAATCTACTACCTGTGCACATCATCAATATTCTACTCTTCGAAATACTTTGCATTATTTTCCTAAAATAATAGTTAAATAAACCATCAACGAAAATTCCAGAATTTTTTTTTTTTTATTTTTCATCTATCATTATTGAAAAATATCCCTATCAATATATAAATATATCGATTTTCTATATTGCATAATAGAAAATTGATATATTTATAATTCATCTGTAATAGAAGATTAACTTATTGATAATATATTTCCTTTGATAAACATTATTGAAATAATATTCCTTGCTAATATGTAATAGAGATAATCGATATTTTTATAAATTTATCTATAATAGAAATTCATTTATTGATGATAGTACGTTATAAGTAAAATTATTTGTTTTATTTTAATGCTTTTACTAAACTGTAATAAAACCTTTGCGTTGATAAATTAATATCGAGACACTGAACTGTATAACTAACCACGATGCACACTATCAAATTCCGAACCCCAAAGCAAGAAACGCATTAATCATATCTTGAAGGCACAGAAACTGCTATATTCCACCATCACGCCAGCATCCATCTAACTCTAACAAACTCCCTTACAATAACAGTTATTGGACGGGAAGGCATGGAAGCTTCCCTTTTCGCACAAGGCTCCTGATTGAAACCACTGTCTCAATTTCCGAGCTTTAGCACGTAATTCTGTCCAACAATTAGCACATAGTCCTCAAATTAGCATATCCAGAGTTGGCCAGTTTTAAGCCTAAATAACCCTGAAAGTGCCAGGCCGTGGGTGTGTATAGTAATGGTCAACGCATTAGCACCATGCTAAGTTGGGTGTGTTTCGAGAAGATCGCTTGGAGTTTCGCTAAATAATGAGGTATTGCAATTAATCTGCTGCAGGCATATCATAACTGAATTATAGGACAGTGCGATGTATTCATTCCCACATAATACGTTTTCCCGGTTATTATAGTTTGATTCCCAGTATCTGTTGCATTTTATTTGAATTGTTATCGATCGAATCTTGAGAAGGGATTAAAGATGTTGATATTTCCTGCCTCGCTATACAATGATATTACATGTATCTAGTAGACGAGCTTTTTCAAGTTCAATTTCTTATAGTGGGATGTGTATTTTGTTGAATAACGAGTAGGTGTTTATAGTTCTGGTAAATGTTGAAAAAGATTTCTTTTAGTAATTTTTTGGTTGAGTTATTAAATAAGAAATATCTGACAGAAGGCATTTTACATTTTGCTTTGTGGTTCAGAATTGACTCCATATAGGAACTAGTATGTTGCCAGAACTAACGTCATGCATCACTATGTGGAAGATGATGTCCTTCATGAATAAAAAACGATAATATATATGCATAATATATTCATAGATGTACTTTCCATTTTAACAAATTTGAATTTAATTATAAGTTACAATGATGACTTGTGCATAATGTATTTTTTCCGGGTATTGTGAATTTGTTTCGTGGTATCAGTTGCATTTAATTTTGGAATTATAATCATTTCAAATCTTGAGAATAAATTAAAAATGAGATATATGGATATATGTCTATATGGCTCAGTGGTTGCTTTCGGATTTCCAAACACATATATCATATAACGCATTTTGTTATAAGTCATACTATTTGTTATTTTTTAATAAAATCATCATATAATATCAAATACTAGCCAGTTGACTAGAATTCCAGTTTACTAGCTGTGCAAATTTTTATTGTACTACTGGTCGAAATACGTACTTTACTCCAACAATATATCGTATGTTATTTATCATGAACTAATTTTACTGATTCCAATTTTCCAATCTCAATTTCTTTTGTGTTATTGTAACTTCTTTGAAAGATCATGTAATTTAATATTTGAGCACTTATTTCTTATCTATTGGGGCTTTACAATTGGGGTTTAAGTGTATTTATCCATAAACATGCAATTGAGCACAGTTTGTTTCTAAACATCTACTCTACTATTAGAATTGATATCGTATTACTACACGAATAAAATGGGAAAATACATTTGCATGTATATGATACTTATTAAGGACATTAAAGATTTAGAATTAGAGACCTTGCTGAAGATGTTGGAATTTCAAAAGGATCGGTCAATTCCATTTTAAAAGATATTTTGGACCTCAAACACGTCAAACATGAAAAATATCTATTTTAAAATAAATATCAAAAAGTAAGCAATACAAAAAATAAACTTCCAGACTCTATTCATTAGATCATGATAATTCGTTATTAATTACAGTATGCACATCTATAATTAAAGACATCAATAATACACATTTATTAGATGATAATAATTTGTTCTTAATTATCGGATGCATATCAATAATTGTAGGCATCAGTACCACACATTTATTTCGATACTTGTCGTCAGTCTATTCAACAACGATATAAGCAAAAAAATGTAAAATGGCAAATCAATTATAACTTGTAAAAGTTTATTAAAGTTCTCTAATATTATATTCTCGAATCGAAATTCTCTGTGACGGAAAATCCTTTTAATCTCAACAACAAAATCAATCCTTAAGTTCTCAACAACACATCACCGAAAAAAAAACTAAATAGTACATTGATTCAGCCTTCGAGCATATACATCCAATTTCCATTCCATAAGAGATATTGCTCAGCTATTCTATTCAACAACTATATAATCAAAGGCATTAACTTGCAAATGTTTCTTCCTTATTTAAGATATCATTTTAGAAGTTACAGTTTTTCTGAACTCTTATATTCTCAAATCGAAATTCTCTGTGACACAAGATCGTTTTATTCTTTAAGTTCTCAAAAAAACATCATCGAAAGAAAAAAGTTAAATGGTACATTGATTCAGAACATTCTTGGAGTACATACATCCAATTTCCATTCCATCAGAGCTAGTGCTCAGCAAATACTATTCAAAATTGAAAAACGGTAGAAAAACTGATTCGTCGATTAAGCAAAAGTTCACCCTCCTTCTGTAAATTCAACTACTTTCGTTATTGTTGTTTTAGAGAGCAGGTTTTGTCTCGATTTCTGAAGAATCGACGGAATATTTTCAGATAAAAAAATGAAATAAAAATATTACCATTTCTTTTGATTTCTGCTTAAATTTCCAACCCTTTTTTCTTCAGAGTGTTTCAGCCATAACTTATCGTATAAATGAAAGTGCTTTAGGGAATTTTGCACAAAGAATTGGTACGAAACGTTGAAAAAATTGTAAGGATTGCAGAATGGATTTATCTGTTTTTTGTAAATTGTACATTTAACGGTTAAAATCAAAACTTGTACAGTGACATTTTGGAACATTTCTTTCGATATTTTCTTCCCTTGGGTATAAAAAGCTGGAAATGTAGCTCTAAAAGTGCTTATGTGGAAAAAAAGTAATGGTTAATGTTTTCTTTAGATACGAAGTATGCATATGTGCTTGGACTTTTGAAAATCTGATTTAAAAAAAGGTTGTTAACTTTTTTTTTCTGTTTAAAAATATTTTTTCTTTTTTTTCTTCAAGTTTCAGACTATACATAACGAATACTTACAATAAAACGAATACTTACGAATAACGAAAACTTACAACAGAAATTTTATAAACTGTATATGACCTCAAGAATATGACTTAAATGTACTGGTCAGATTCTGTTTAAAATTTTGCAGTAGAATTTTTTTTTCAATGTTTATAATTTCTTAAATTCTTTCCCTTTCAAATCTGTTGTTATATAAGTATTTTAAGCAACATTGTGATAAATGTTAAACCTTTCTTTTGTTTTGAAAGAAGGCGTTTCTTATAAACTTTTGCGATAACAAAAAATACAAAATTATATAAAAAAATAAAATATGTTATATTTACCACAAAGTTTTTATGTTAAATAAAAATGAGAAACACTTAAAATTTATAACATTTCTTTTTAATATATTTTATGATTTTAATGCAGGGTAAATTCAATTAAATCTACCTCTTCTCTCTTACACACCCACATACTTTATTATAACAAAACATTAATCACACCGCACATCGCTGTCAGATCGTAAATAATAAACTTCCATTCAGGATAGAAATAAATAGACAAAAGCAAACATGTAAAATTAGCTGTCATTTCAAACACGCAATTTGTGTAATTGACGGCGGAAACAGCAAATAAACTGTCTTTTTTATGAAGAACTACATGCAATTGTGAACTGTCAAAATAAATATACTTTTGTTTGATCAATTGAAACTTATTTTCTCAAAGGTTTTACAGCAAAATAAAATAATGTTCGTGAATTTAATGTAATTGCAATATTTTATTATTTTGTTGGCAAGATTTATAAGATTATTTCTGCTTTTATGTGTAAAAGTTTAATAGATGCATTAATATAAATATTTCCTCCATTAAGGTAAAATATAATGCACACCATATAACATTAATATAAATTACATAATTACAATCTCTTTCAAACTGAGCTAAAAGTTTCCTTTCTTTTAATTTGTAAAGATATAGTTTGCGACTAAAATCTTGTATATAGAAGTGATTAATTACAATTCTTTCTGGCAACTATACAAGTTCATTTTGTTTGTTCATTTATTATCGATTTCGAATATTTTTTAAGAATAAAGAATTTTTGAAATCACTTATCCGTTTCAAAATAATTTTTGATAAAAATTAGATCGTTAGTGCTTTATGCATAATTGCTGTTTCAAAAGGGCGGGCTTTTGAAATGAAATGTCATGTATATGATAGATTCAACATTAAGGAGGCATGCTACATTAAAGCCATATTTGCATTACTGTAATTTCGAGAAATATATTTTGGAATAGAATCTTGGAGGATGAGTATCTATCTACCTCTGGGACAGGCTTTGAAATCTCAGTGTTTTTTATTTCAAATTCTTGTCATGGGTATAGCAGGCTACTTTCTGGTATCACTTGTTCTATTTCGAATTGGGAGACTTACGTTAGGAAGACACAATCAAACTGATATACTGCTTTTGGTATTAAACATCGATGAGCCTGTTTTAAAAAGTTGAAAACTTACACAATATTTTCCTTTACTTTCAACTGTGTTAACTGTTTTTATTCGAAATAAGTGTTTCTGGTACTATTGTTATCATCTTTTTGATAAATAAGAAATAAAAAACTTCCATCCCATCTTTTAACCTCAACACACTTAAGATTTCCAGAGAATAAATTTAAATAGAATTTTCGGTACTTAATTTTACAGCCTAGCTACTTATAATTTTCAAGTATGTTACACAACATACATTTTACTTGGATATTTACAGTTAATGCAAATTCTCCTCCTAAATTATTTATGCTCGTCCTATGATTTTAAGCAAATGTTTAAAAAAAATATTAATTGCTTATTAATTTAAAAGATAAACATATCTTCTTTTCATCTTAAAGAGCTGTCGTTTTATCACGTATAAATTTGAAACTTTATTTTAAAATTATATTTAAAAAAATTTTATAATTGCTTAAAGAAAGAATTCGACAATTTTTTTATAAAACTGCTTAATGAAAATTAGACGAAACTCTTTTTTTAAAAAATAAGTCGTAGATTTCTCAGGATATTCAATTTATAACATTTCAATTATGCTGCAAAAAAATCCCTAAAACATAAAGTATATCGGATCAAAATTGAATCCATAGTTATTCTAAATTTTTATAAATCTAATATTCGAAGCTTTTCTAAAATATATATATGAATAATATTCGAAGATATCCATTGACTCCAATTTATTTTCATATATTAGAAAAATTTGTGAATATCATTATAAAAGTAATGTATCAAATGGTAATGTAATTTACCATTCTAGAATGATCTACCAAACGAATTGTCATTAATACTTAAAAATGGCTAATAAAAAAATAACAGCTATTTAACCTTAATATGAAATAGATAAAAAATCATTGAAATTCATTCTATTTTTATGTGATGATTTTCAATTCATACAATAATGAATCGGGAATTCAGCTATCAAACCGGTTATGTAACAATGAGCTACATGCCCTTTCAATCATGCTCATTGAATATTTTATAAGCCTGAATTCTCTTTTTAATAACGGCCTAATTAAATTCACATTCTTTTCAATAAGTTTCGGATATTTAATGAATTCTTAAAAAAGATTTTCGAAAAAAAATTTTTTTTCTTGTGTACTATGCAAAACGCATCCCAAACCTTTTCATTCCCTTTTGGTAAACATTATATCTCTTCTTTTTTTTATAAAAAAATCATTTCTGCATTTAATTACAAATTCACTGAAATCATAATTAAAAGAACTTTTAGAGAGTTTTTCCATTCTTTTTTTTTATTGGCAAAATTTTGTAGGATAAAGATTAAAAATGCTTTAAGTAACAAAAATAAATAAATAAATAATAAGAATAATTTGAGCTAATCATTTTAAAAAATTGATATTTTTTATAACTTTCTTAACAAAATTTTTAACTTTATTTATGAGTTTTAATTAAAGTTTCTTGTTTCATCTTTCTAATTCTGTACAGTTAATCAATGAATTTATTTAAAAGGTTTAATTTAATGATACATGAACGGCAAACAAAATAAAGTTGGAATTACGAATTTTTATTAAGAATAGAGATTATATAAGCATAACATAAAAAATAATGATTATGATTTTACCATTGTGTTTTTAATTCAATGCGTAAATGAGGATTCCGTTATTTTAAACATCCTTCTAACATTTGTCTCTGTAGCTTGGATAGTCCTATTTGCAGTTAACTGCAAGGAGACACAGAATTATTTCTTCTGGGAATTTGTATAATTTTTTAGGAATAAAAATTAAAAACACGTTACTCAAAAGCAATGTATATATTTCATTTTAAAAAATCAAACTCAGTTATCTTAATTCTAAATGAGGCATTAATCAATAATTGGTTTGTCAAAAGCAAATGAAATTAGGAGAAACAAATCGGAGAAATCTCCAAGATATGTCGTCAGACCACCTAATAGCCTAAATGTTAAAACATAACAGACGTTATAAGAATCACCGTCTGGGAATCTTAGGTAATTAAATCGCATCATCTTCAGAATAATTAGCACCGCGTGAATCGTTAAGCAATTTTTGCTTCGATTCGAAACATCCCTTCTTGGCTGATTCAAAGTCGAGTCGTGGATTGTTAATTCAATATTTTAATGGTGGAAAGCAATCTCAAGTTGAATTGCTATCATCTGCTCCTGGCGTTATGAATCTGTTCTTGGCTTTCTTTGCAAGTTAATTACGATGTGGTATCTGGGCGTGTAAAATGTTCTTTGTCCATTTTTTCCCTTTTAAGTAGTTCCTTAAAATGTCTGCTAATGACCTTTAAAATGAGTTCCGGTTATTTTTTCGAACGTCATCTTCAGAGAATCATAAGAACGTGTCTTGAGCGAAGTAAAAATAATTCTTTTGTATCATAATTGCTTTTGAAATAATATTTTTACACGAAATTATATTAACTCAACAAAATCTGAGCTTCTGATTACATTATACAATGTTATTGTTCCTATATTTGTTTTTAGATTAAATTTCAATAAAAATAACTGTAATTAGTTTTGAGCTGTGAGTTCCGTAGGCTGCGAGCGGTACAAAGATGAGATGACGATATTGCCTACCTAGAAGACTTTTAGGGGTAATAATGCCCCATTTGTGTATCAAAAATCTCGAAAAAGTTCCGAACAAAATCTCAAAAACAGAAGAAAACACAAAAACCACTAACAAGGCAACTCGACTATCGATATCATATGCATTTCATAGGTTGTCACAATGAGTTACACTGTTTCTGTAATTAATGACTACAATGCATGTCATCAGAGAAGTCAAAAATGTCAAAGTTTCACGTTAGAAAAGGTTACTCAGATAATATATTTTCTGTGAACCATATATAATGTCGATGGTTTTTTTCGCCTATGTTATGCAAATGCGGGGTGGTTCCTCTCTAAAATTCCACCTGAAAGGCACTACCCTTCTTCAACGACACAGGGCCAAATCAGACTTTTACCTACTGGTGCCCCATCACAACAGAAGCTGCGCCTTTCCCTCCATCCGTGAGTGCACTACTCATGGGATGTCCGTTCCACACTGCAGGACACTGAGGATTATACACACATATAAACCTTCCAGAACTATATATTTGAAGGACACCACCAATGAATTCAATCCTGATTCCTCATGCAGTCCAACCATTACTCTGTTTTGTACTGATGTCGAATTATCTAAATACTACTATCGTAAAAACAAATTCATTTTATCTGCAATAATATATTTATTATAATTTTAAATTGTCAGCATTGCTGCTTAAAATGTGCATCTATATATAAGGATTCATTTCATGCCTCTTTAAGTTTTGCCTACCAATTATTTTTCATTTTTATTGAGTTAAAAGTCAAATTATCATGATCCATTTACGAGGTAATGATTATTTTTATCAGAGATTTTTTTAGCGATTTATCCAGAATATATTTAGTTTGCTTTTGAATGCATATTTGCCCTTTTAAATCATATAAAAGGGCGTTATTTTGTAGACCAGTCAGTATAATAATCAAATAGGCTGATATTACCTCTCAATCAGAGTGCAAATATTAATGTGGGCGTGAAATTTAATAATAATGGCAGCAATAACAGAGTAACATAATATTAAGTAGCTATTATTTTAGTCATATGTTATCATTATTTCATGGTAATAAAGCTACTTCTGTTTGTCTGTACTGTATATATATATATATATATATATATTTATTTATATATCATAAATATATCATATTTTATGTTTTATTTATTATTATTATTATTTATCTTAATAAAACATAAAATATGATATATTAACATGCACATTAAATAGATCAAATTGTAATCATTTCGCCAATTTCAATTTATCGTGTGTGAACATACTTTGCTGGACGAATACACATGAGAATATACCAATGTTCCAAAACCCATGAAAATTATGAATCAATTGGTCAGACTACTAAATGAGCGGAAGTTTTGCATTTTAGTGATCCACTTGTTTTTTTTTTTTTTTTTTTTTTGTTTTTTATTGCAATTTTTCCCTTGTAAATTTCGCCAACAACAAAATAATGCAAAATAATACGATTTTGATTATTCCATTTGTAAGGGGTTTAATAATACGGAAAGGGATTTAATGAAATCGGGACCTTAAAGTGCAGAATCCCACAAGAATTATCAAATTAAATAGAGGCAGGAATGTGGTGAAATTTAATCATTCTAAAACTTTATATAGAAGCTATTGTTCAAATACTACGAGAAACCCTACCCAATTCATATAGAGTAGTGATGGTCATAATAATAAACTAATTCATAGAAACTTTTCTTAGACACTAAGATATTGAAACAATAATCTGCTTATATTTTGAAAGCCAGACAATTCAAAATGAACTATTGTTGATATGGGTCAATCGTTATATTTAGCAACACATATTTCATGCTACATTTAAAACACACATAAAAGTAAAAAAACAGCGTTTAATTTTGTTAAAAGTCTTTTAAATTAAAGTTTCTCGAAGATTAATCTGTTTTAAATCATGACTTGTACTCTCACATACACTCATGTCCATAAATTAAGGATAATGAAGTTCAGGCAAACAAAGAGACAGAAGCAAAACAAATTTGACTTATTTGTCAAGTCTATTTATTAAACAAAAGGTAAAGAGCAAAAAAAATGCTATATGTTTGACATAATTAATAAAAATTGCGATTTTTACTCCCTGGAGCAAATTTCAAAAAAGAACCTATTTACAAAAAACGGTATAATATGGTTAGTATGATGGTTAATATGGAGTATGGATCTACTCACATTACCATCATCTTGGAATCGTTGGGCGATTCAAAGTTCCTCAGATACTTCCCGCTGGGTACGTCCACATTCCAGTCGTCCGATAATTCTACCACGTAAAAAATCATTCAAATGCTTCCTTTGTGCCATAACTATGCTGTTATTGCACTGGAAGGCTTTTAAAGCGTTTGTGAACAATTTTTCTTCTTTGCCACCATTCCTTATATACCCCTCTGTTACACTCTTGTCATTGTGACGTACTATCCGTGCCATCTGGTGGTTTCCTGTAATTTGCATTTTCTTCTTCAAGATGTGTGTGATAATTCTGCAGGTGAAATTTTTATTTTAGAGTTCAATTTCTGTGTGATTCTGAATTATCCTTAATTTATGGACATGAGTGTATTTTAATTTTATAGCTTCACTTTTTGGAGACGCCACAGACCTCAAAAAAGGACAACCTCATGGGGACACATGGTAATAGGTGGGTAAAATATTCAATATTAATAAAAAATAGGTTCAAAAATGTATTCAATATTCTTCTGACGTCAATAAAAAGCACTTTTTTATTATGGCAGCAGTTCGTATGATATAATTTTATAAATATGAAAAAAAAAATTAACACTTATAAATGTGATATCAAAACAGACGTAAGAAGAAATTTTCAGAAATTTCAGAAATATATTTATTACCACGAAATATTTTTTTTCAAAAGAAAAGTTAAAAATAATTGTTTTCTCAAATTTTTATAATAAAATTAAATAATTTTCCTTTACAAATATTTTTTTAAATTATGAATTATTAAAAATTAATTTAAAATTTACTGTTAGAGCTAGCGATAATTAAAATTTTAAATTTGCTAAAATAGTTATGCTTATACTTCTTTATGTTTAATGTTTATTTTTTAAATATATTATTATTTAAATATTTAAAATGAAAAGTTATGAATTGGTTTGAATAAAAATAATTGTTATATAGTTTCAATATTAAAAAAAAAAGTTATTCTTAAAATAATCCTTAAATAAAGTTTACATCAAAAATAACGTTTCCACGTCCTACATCAAATACAACCCAGTTGACGGAAAAGAATATTTTGGCACTCCCTGACCAAGGTAATAAAAACAACACTCCTTAAAGAATAATAGTAGGAAGAAAAAAAAATAAAAATAAATATTTCACATTCGAAGAAAATGGATCCCTTCCCAGAAAGCATGGACTGACATAAAAGAAAAAAATTCCTCCAAGTGTCAAGATGAAAAAAAAAAAATATATATATATTTTTTTTTATTTCCAATGGCATGGCAAGTACAAGAACAATAAAAATAGTAATAATAACAAAAATAACAAGGGAAAAAAATACAAAAGAATAAACGTCCAGAAAATGCAAAGATGACCGAAGTCATTGCCTTAAGAGTTCTCTCGCACGCCAGTAAAGCGCTGTCTCCGAGTCGCCGTCAAGTACCGCACATCGTTGGAGGTGGTCTCTGTTCATTGGGTCTGTTGAACCACATAGGGGGCAGCCAGGATCCGAAAATAGAGAAGACATGTAGAAAAAAAGTGGCAAGTGGTCTGCCAGAAACTGCAGACCACTTTGCCGTTACAGGAACGTTGCCCAGTGTGCACCAACGAGAAGGTGGGTCTATGTTGCACTCCCATGAAAAAAATATATAGTATACAAAAGTGCAACGCAATAGCTCGATGGCTTCCTATTATCTCAAAGGATCCTTAACTGGCCGTTTAAACAATTGTCTCCAATGCCCTCCTGGATTTTTTTTCAGATTCATCCAACGGCATATTCTTCAGTCGCTGTGTCTTTGCACTTAATGGATGTACGTGTTCCGAGTCATGGAAGTCGCATTCAGTGATAGTTGAAAGTGTTCACTCCTGCTGAGATACACAGGATTTCAAAAGCTGCAGAGAGGAGGGGGGATCAAAATGGCGTAATGGTTTGATTTTGTAATATAATGGCCTCAAATGCATTTCACTGCAAGGGACAGCAATTCTTTTTTTATGGTCCACCTCCTTTCTCGAAGAATCATTGCGATTAACAACTGAGAAGACTTTTTTTTTTCTTTTTTAGATGTTTGCAATCTAAGAAGAAGTTTAAAGTTACGAGAATCAATTGTGTTTGCATTTTTTGATGGTGACATGGATGTTTGTAATGGTTCGGAAACCACTTTAAACCGTATATCCCAGACTAATATGACTGTAAAGCGTAGATCTGACATTTCTACCCGGGAAAAAGAAAACTTCTCCTGTCACTAAATCTGCTAGTAGATAGGCGGTCTTGGCCCGCCATGGGATTATTTCGGTAGTGAAGAAGAAGAATATCAGTGATAAAAGAATAAGAATATCCGAAGAAGAATATATCTGATAAAAGTATAAGAATATCAGAAGAAGAATATCAGTGATAAAGGAAGAAGAATATCAGTAACAAAAGAATAAGAATATCAGAAGCAGAATATCAGTGATAAAAGAAAATATCAGAAGCAGAATATCAGTGATAAAAGAATAAGAATATCAGAAAAGAATATCAGTGATAAGAAGAAGAATATCAGTGATTCACATTATTGGATTTTCACATAAAAGCACTTCAGTTAGATTTTTTTAAAATAAATCTTCTTAAATCTGGTATTTTATAAAATTTCTAAACGAATATATCATATGATGCCTTTTGTTTTAATTAATTACATTTGTTACGTTTTTAATAATATCCGCATATAAAATCAGTGACCTGTGACTAGAATATGCAATATAGTGACTTCAACTTTGCTGGTTGACTAGAATATGCAATCAATATTATATTCCTTATTAACTAGCTTTTATTGTTGCATACAAATATTTTCTTTTAAAATAACAAATATTATCTATAATTGTTGTGTAAAGTAAGATATTCAAATTAAATTAAATGCAAGGTTTTAATTATTATGCTGTCTTATCTTAGCATTATTTTTCTAAAATCATTGATAGTATAAATACATTATCAACAAGAATTGTAGAATTTAAAAGTTTCTATCTTTCACCTATAATTATTGAAATAATATCCTTATCAATACATAAATATATCTATTTCTTATATTGCATATTAGAAATTAGATATATTTAAAAATGCCTCCATAATAGAAATTAACTTATTGATAATATATTGCCTTTGATAAACATTATTGAAATTATAATCCTTTCTAATATGTAAGAGAGATAATCATTGTATTTATAAATGTATCTATAATAGAAATTAATTTATTGATTATATAATGATTATAATGATATAATTTATTGATGATGATTCCTTTGATAAACATTTTGCAAACTTTTGAGGGCAATTATACGTAAAATTATTTATTTTTATCTTAATATATTTACTAAAATGAAATAACAAATTTCAGTTGATAAATTAATCTCGAGACACTGAACTGTATAACTAACTGCGAAGCTTATCATCCCACACTATCAAATTCCGAAACCCCAAAGCAAGAGACGCATTAATCATATCTTGAAGGCACAGAAACTGTTGTATTCCACCACCACGCCAGCATCCATCTAACTCTAACAAACTCCCTCACAATAACAGTTATTGGACAGCAAGGCTTGGAAGTTTCCCTTTTCGCGCAAGGCTCTTGATTGAAACCACTGTCTCAATTTCCGAGCTTTAGCACGTAATTCTGTCCAACAATTAGCACATAGTCCTCAAATTAGCATATCCAGTGTTGGCGAGTTTTAAGCCTAAATTAACCTGTAAGTGCCAGACAGTGGGTGTGAGTTACCAATTTAATAGTGAATGGTCAACGCATTAGTACCATACTCAGTTGGGTGTGTTTCGGGAAGATCGCTTAAAGCTTCGCTAAATAATGAGGTATTGCAATTAATCTGCTGTAGGTATATCATAACTGAATTATGGGACAGGGCGATGTATTCATTCCCACATACGGCGTTTTCTCGGTTATTATAGTTTGATTCGCAATATATGTTGCCTTTTATTTGACTTATTATCAATCGAATCTTGAGAATGGAATAAAGTGGTTTATATTTCCGGTCTTGCGATACAATATTGCGTGTACCTAGTAGACGACCTTTTTCAAGTTCAATTCCTGATAGCTTTATTGTTTCGTATAAGTAGTAGGTGTTGATTATGGTTCTGGTATATGTCGAAAAAATTTCTTTTGGAAATTGATTGGTTGAATATCTAAATAAAAATGCTCTGAACAATTAAGCAAATAACTATTAATTAAATTCTGGTAAAAAGAAATAGCAATGAAGTTTTTAAGCTTAGAAAGAAATGAGTAAAAACTTATTGAACATTAAGATTTTTTTCATATAAGCATGAGTTCACAAATAAGTGCGCAAAGTTATCATATTTAATTTTTAACATTATATATATGTGTGTGTGTGTGTGAATAAGATTCTAAGATATCCGTAGTTTCTAATTTATTTCCATATATTTGTGATTATCATTATATCACAAATATAGACTAATTTACAGTTATAGAATCATCTACCATACAAATTGTCATTAATATTTAGCTATTTGAACTTAATATGAAATGGATAAAATATTATTAAAATTCATTATATTTTCATGTGACGATTTTCATTTCATACAATAACGAATCAGGAATTCAGTTATCAAACCGGTTCTGTAACAATGAACTACATGTTCTTTCAACCACTCATAGAGATACTTTTATTCAGCATTTTATAAGCTTGAATTCTCTTTTTAATAACTACCTAACTAAATTCACATTCTTTTCAATAAGTTTCGGATATTTAATGAACTCTTAAATATTTTTTCCGAAAAATTAATTTTTTTGCGAGTGTACATACTTTGATAACTATGCAAAACACATCCCAAAACTTTTAATTTACTTTTGGAAAACATTATCTCTCATCTTTTTCTTATAAAAAAATCTTTTCGTTATTTTAATTACAAATTCACTGAAATCATAATCAAAAGAATTTTTTGAGTGCTTTTTCATTCTTTTTTTTTTTAAAGAAAAACCTCCTTTTTGATTGGCAAAATTTTGTAGGATAAAGATTAAAAATGCTTTAAGTAAAAAAAATAGATAAATAAAAAATAAGAATAATTTGAGATAATCATTTTAAAAAACCGATATTTTTTATAACTTTATTAACAAAATTTGTATTTTTATTTATGAGTTTAAATTAAAGTTTCGCGTTTCATCTTTCTAATTATGTACAGTTAATCAATGAATTTATTTAAAAAGTTTAATTTAATGATACTAGAACGGCAAACAAAATAAAATTGGAATTTACGAATTTTTATTAAGAATAGAGATTATATAAACATAACATAAAAAATAATGATTATGATTTTACCATTGTGTTTTTAATTCAATGCGTAAATGAGGATTCCGTTATTTTAAACATCCTTCTAATATTTGTCTCTGTGGCTTGGATAGTCCTATTTGCAGTTAACTGCAAGGAGACACAGAATTATTTCTTCTGAGAATTAGTATAATTTTTTAGGAATAAAAATTAAAAATACGTTACTCAAAATCAATATATATATTTCATTTTAAAAAAGTCAAACTCAGTTATCTTAATTCTAAATGGGGCATTCATCAGTAATTGATTTGATTAACAAAATTAAAATTTTGTAAGATAAAGATTTAAAAATGCTCTCTATAAAAAAACTAAATAATAAGAAGAATTTGAGATAATCATTTTACAAAAACAAATACTTTTTATTACTTCATTACCAAAGCTTTTATTGATTGTTATTTTGTTTTAATTTATGAGTTTGAACTAATGTTTCGCGCTTCATCTTTCTAATTCTGTACAGTTAATCAATGAATTTATTTAAAAGCTTTAATTTAATGATAATGTCTTTTGAGACAAAATAAAAATATAATTCATGTATCTGTATGACGAATAGTGATTGTATAAACGTAACATAAAAGATAATGATTATGATTTTACTCTTGTATTTTTAATTCAACCCGTAATTGAGAGTTCCTTTATTTTGAAAATTCTTAAAATAACTGGCTCCTTTAGCTAGTAAATATTAACATTTTCGCTTTATCCTTGGCCAGAGGTTTTCCATAATTATTGTGCGGAATGCAGAGAGATGGGAAAAGAATTTTCTTAGGTAGGAGTGATGCCCTCCACGAGTTTGATAAAGTTAAATAAAACTTTCATTAATGACATAAAAACAATCTCCCTGACTATTTCTGACTGGAAGTTTATTATTTCCGATTTGACAGCAACGTATTGTGTGCTGAATGTTTTGTTACAATAAAGTATGTGCGTGTGTGAGAGAGAAGAGGCAGATTTAATTGAATTTACCCTGCATTAAAATCATAAAATATATTAAAAAGAAATGTTATAAATTTTAAATGTTTGCCATATTTATTTAACATAAATATTTTGAGGGTATATATAACATATTTTATTTTTTTTATATATTTTTGTATTTTTTTTATCGCAAAAGTTTATAAGAAATGCCGTCTTTCGAATTCAAAGAAAGGTTTAACATTTATCACAATGTTGCTTAAAATACTCATATAACAACAGATTTAAAAGGGAAGGAATATATTTAAGAAATAATAATCATTTAAAAAAATATTCTACTGCAAAATTTTTAACTGAACCTGACCAGTTCATTTACTTCATATTCTTGAGGTCATATACAGTTTATAAAATTTTTATTGTAAGATTTCTTTAATATTTGTATAGTCTGAAACTTGAAGAAAAAAAAATATATTTTTAAACAGAAAAAAAAATTAGCAACTCTTTTTTAATCAGATTTTCAAAAATCCAAGCACATATGCATACTTCGTGTCTAAAGAAAACATTTCTGACTATTTCTGAAGAAGAAGACACGTTACACTTCTTCTAGAAGGTAGAACTTCTTCTCAAACTTCTAATAAACAATGTTATATTACAGAAGTGGTGTTATTCTCGTATTAGATTCGTCAATAACTTTAGAAGTTTCATAGGTGGCGGTAGAATTTGCTCTGGTGGGAATCAGAAAGAATCAGCGAAAAAACGCGAAAATTTAGTTCAAACTCATAAATAAAAAAAATAACAGTCAATAAAAGTTTGTTAATAAAGTAATAAAAAATATCTGTTTTCGTAAAATGATTATCTCAAATTATTCTTATTATTTAGTTTTATTTTATAGAAAGCATTTTTAATCTTTATCCTACAAAAAGTTTTAATCAGTATCAAAAAGGAAGTTTTTCTTTAAAAAAAAAAGAATGAAAAAGCTCTTTAAAAATTCTTTTGATTATGATTTCAGTGAATTTGTAATTAAAATGCCCGAAAAGATTTTTTTATTAAAAAAAAGAAGCTAAAAAGAGATAATGTTTTCCAAAAGTAAATAAAAATTTTTGGGATGGGTTTTGCATAGTTATCAAGCAAGAATACACGAAAAAAAAATTCTTTTTCGAACAATTCTTTAAAAATTCATCAAATATCCGAAACTTATTGAGAAGAATGTAAATTTAATTAGGCTTACAAAATATTCAATAAAGTATTTCTAAGCATGATTGAAAGGGCATAGAGCTCATTGTTACAGAACGGGTTTGATAGCTGAATTCCCTAGTTATTATTGTATGAATAAAAATTGTTGTTGTTGTTGTGACTCATCCATTCTAGAATGGTAAACGAATCTTTGATATATTATATTTACGTCCTGCATTTCGGGATGTCATGAGGGAAAGGGGCAGCTTCTGTTGTGATGCAGCAACCGTAGGTAGAAGTCTGACTTTTTCTCCATAACGCTCTTACAGTCATAGGAGACCGGGACGTACGGCTTAAAGTGGATTCCGAACCACTACAAACATCGATGGCACCTACGGCCCTCGAACCCGAAACCTGTGGTACCGAGCGCCAGAGCGCTAGCTACTCGACCATTCAGGCCCGATTATTTTTATAATGATATTCACAAAATTTTCCAAATATGACCTTGTATGGTTGCCAGAAAGCAATGTAATTAATCACTTCTATATACAAGAATTTTAGTCACAAACTATATCTTTACAAATTAAAAGAAAGGAAACTTTTAGCTCAGTTTCAAAGAGATTTAATTATGTAATTTTTTTAATGTTATATGATATGCATTATCTTTTACCTTAATGGAGGAAATATTTATATTAATGCATATATAAATCTTTTACACGTAAAAGCAGAAACAATCTCATAAATCTTGCGAACAAAATAATATAATATATCAATTACATTAGATTCACGAACATTATTTTATTTTGCTGTAAAACCTTTATGTAAATAAGTCTTAATTGATCAAGTAGTGCTTCACAAAAATGACAGTTTATTTGCTGTTTCCATCGCCAAATACACAAATTGCGTGTTTGAAATGACAACTCATTTTACATGTTTGATTTTGTCTATTTATTTCCATCCTGAATGGAAGTTTATTATTTACGATTTGACAGCAGCGTATTGTGTGATTAATGTTTTGTTATAATAAAAAATGTGCGTGTGTGAAAAAGAAGAGGTAGATTTAATTGAATTTACCCTGCATTAAAATCATAAAATATATTAAAAAGAAATGTTATAAATTTTAAATGTTTGCCATTTTTATTTAACATAAATATTTTGAGGGTAAATATAACATATTTTATTTTTTTTATATATTTTTGTATTTTTTTTATCGCAAAAGTTTATAAGAAATGCCGTCTTTCGAATTCAAAGAAAGGTTTAACGGTTATCACCAATGTTGCTTAAAATACTCATATAACAACAGATTTAAAAGGGAATGAATATATTTAAGAAATAATAATCATTTTAAAAAAATATTCTACTGCAAAATTTTGAACTGAACCTGACCAGTTCATTTAATTCATATTCTTGAGGTCATATACAGTTTATAAAATTTTTATTGTAAGATTTCTTTAATATTTTATAGTCTGAAATTTGAAGAAAAAAAAAAAAAAAATATTTTAAACAGAAAAAAATATTAGCAACCCTTTTTTAATCAGATTCCAATAAGTCCAAGCACATATGCATACTTCGTATCTAAAGAAAACATTAACCATTAATTTTTTTTCCACATAAGCACTTTTAGAGCTACATTTCCAGCTTTTTATACCCAAGGGAAGAAAATATGCAAAGAAATGTTCTCGAATGTCATTGAACAAGTTTGATTTAACCGTTAAACTTACAATTTCCCAAAGACAGATAAAAAAAAGGTCCATTCTGCAATCCTTACAATTTTTTCAACGTTTCGTACCAAATCATTGTGCAAAATTCCCTAAAGCACTTTCATTTATACGATAAGTTATAACTGAAACACTACGGAGAAAAAAGGGTTGGAAATTTAAGCGGAAATCAAAAGAAATGGTAATATTTTTATTTCATTTTTTAACTGAAAATATTCCGTCGATTCTTTGGGGATCGAGACAGAACCTGCTCTCTGAAGTAACAAGAATGAAAGCAGTTGAATTTACAGAAAGAGGGTGAACTTTTGCTTAATCGACGAACCCGTTTTTCTACTGTTTTTCGATTTTGAATATGATTTGCTGAGCATTATCTCTGTTGGAATGGAAATTGTATGTATGCACTCGAAAACTGTTCTGAATCAATATGCTATTTGAGGTTTTTTTCGGTGAAGTTTTTTTGAGAACTTAAAGAATAAAACGATCTTTTGTCTCAGAGATTTTCGATTCTTGAATATAATAGTTGAGAAAAACTTGGAAATTCTCGACTGTTATCTTCCATTATAACAAAAAAAGCAGAGACATTTAAAAGTTATTAATGATCTGCCATTTTATATCTCCTTGATTATATCTTTGTTGAATAGATTGAAGAAAAATATCGAAATAAATGTGTATTATTTACGTGCATACGATAATTAAGAACAAATTACCATCAACTATTGAACAAAGTCTAAAAGTTAATTTTAGGTATTACTTTCTTTTTGACATTCAATTTGAAATAGATATTTTCGAAAAAAAAATAAGGTGATAAGATAAAAAATATCGGAAATTCTCTAATGATATCAAAAACTCAGAAATTCTCAAATGATATCTTTTTTCATTCGAGAAGAATAAAGCACAATCGTTCAGTTATTAATGATTTGATAGTTTGCATTTCCTTGATTATTTTGTTGTTGAATAAATTGAAGAAAAGTATGGAAATATGTGTGTATTATTGATGTCTTCAATTATTGATGTCCATGCGATAATTAATTATAAATTATTATCCTTTAATGAATAGAATTTAGAAATTTATTTTAGGAATTACTTAATTTTTGATATTTATTTTAAAACACATATTTTTCGAAAAAAAAAATTGTTTGTAACATCAAAAATATGAAGTTCTCTATTTTTCAAACAAAGAAATGATTTGCTTTAAATTTGGATGTCAATTTTGTAGAATTATTTCATTGTCGAAATCAATATTAAAAACAGCGTTACTTTTTATCTTTAAAAATAACGTTACAAAAAGCCCCAATGGAGATAAAATGTCAAAAATAATTGTGACTCATCATTTATTAACTTTCTTAGAAATCAATTTCCACTAGAATTTGTACACATAAACTGAATAAAAATATTAATTAATTAATATTTAAAATCCATTTGTCCTTCACAAAAAGGAAAATAAATCATTCTAGAAGAAAATTCATTGAATCGGAAAAAGGACTTATTTAAGGATATTTACCTAATTGATTTAATGACATAATGAAATTTCAAGTATTAGATATTACTAAGTAGTTTTACTCAACTTAAGAGAGAAAAAAATCTGAGGATAATATAAAGAGAATTTTTTTTCAAACTGTACTGTTTAAATGTTTTTATTTTATGTCAATAAAGAAGGAATTATGTAAAATTATTTTATTAAAAAGATAAGTTTTGTGTTGCATTGAAACTATTTCCAAAGAATAGTTTTAGTTTTCAAAAGATTATGTTAAGATTATCTGAAAACTTATTCAGGACTGGAAATTCATTTCTGGAATTAAAATGTCGTAAATACGAATTTAATTAATAAACTTTGGGAAAAATAGCAATTCTTAAAAAGTTCCTTTTTAATATTAACTTTAAAAAGAAAGAAGGGTTAAATATTATCTACTTTAATTTGAATAAATATATTTATAGTTAGTCATTAATTTTAAACTTATCAAAAACAAACTAACAGTTTAAAGAGAAATGAAATTTCCATCAATGAAAATTTTTAAAACGAAAACTTTAACTAATCTTTTCGAATTCCATTAAAAGCTGAAACTTAAAAATTCTCGACTTGATTAAAAATTCACATCATTCGCTAATTAAAGATAAAATATCTCATCATAATTAAAGCCAATAAGATTAAAAAATGTCAGATACTAAATGTTTATCGGAATGTAAACATAATTTGTCAAGAGTAACTCTAAGTAATAAATGAAAACTTATAAGACTAAGTATTCGTCATTCTTTAATTGTTCTGTGATGCCTGCTGAAATAAGTAGGAAAATTCTTTGTATTGAAATAAAGTTTTAGTAAATAATGAATTCAACAGTAATTCTTGGAATTGTAATAATTTTCTATAAAAAATCTCAAATATTCAAAAAGTTAATTTGCATAATTTTAATTTTACATACAATCTACTTCTTTTACAAAATTTATAAATTAAATAAAAAAAATAAATAGATTTCTTACTGTAAATTTCAGAAATTATGTATACGTTTAACAAATATGCTTCAAAATTGTATCTGCCGTTCTTTAATTTCATTGCATTTTTCAACTACGCGTGCATGAAAATATCGCCAAATTGGCGAGGAACATTACTCATTACAAGTATTATAATTATTTGAGTGGGAAAAATGTTGTAGTAAATAATGCATATAACAGTAATTTATTATTGCAATTATAATTAGTTTATTTTAAAAAAATCTAAAAATATTCGAGATGTTAATTTGCATAATTTTACAACACAAACAATTTGTTTCTTTAATATTGTACAAAATTTATAAATTAAATAAAAAGAAAATGAATAGTTTTTTACTGTAAATCTTAGAAATTATGCATACGTTTAACTAATATTCTTCAAGGTTCTACCTACCGTTCATTAATTTCATTGCGTTTTTTAACTAAGCATGTATTATAATATCGCCAAGTTGGCGAGACATTGACGACAATTTTTACGATACTGAAGTTATTTAGTTTAATATTTACGATATACTCAAGGATTGATATGAGACAATGTGTGATTTTTTTATAAATTATAAACTATTACTCAAATCTAATAAACATGAAAACAACTGATATAAGATAATAAGGGAGGTGGGAATCTTACTGTAGAGAATTTGGCAATTATTGAATCTACCGTTATCATAACTATCCCTCCATAAACATTTTACTATTTAACTTACTTTGCATTTTCTTCAAAATGAGGTTTATTATAATTGATACTGATAAGCAAATTTTAATTAAAAAACGCAGGTAAGTAAAATAGTAACATGTAACAGTAACAATTAACATTTTAAAACAGGATAAATAGATAGATTTAATGTAAGATATGTAAGATGTAACATGTAAGATAATATATAAATATATTATCTTACATGTGTTTCCCTAATAGGCTGTTCGTTGTTTAAAAAAAACCTACTTGGAATACATTATTTAATTGATAAATTTTCTGATTTTTGAATTAAATAATGAAACATTCTTCAGTAATTCCTTTATCATTTTTTATTCATTCAATATTTTTCTTCTTCATTATTTTTATGAAAAACACTTCAAAAAAAATTCCTCTACAAAAATAAATCTTTTATAAACCAAATTTATAAAACCAAGTCTCTGATTCAAACTAGCAATTTCTTCTTACATTTCGCGACAATTTCAAAATTATTTTGAAAATGAAGTCGTTTTCTGAAAACCTTACAAAGCCTACTTTGGGAATAAAGGAAGTCGGATTCCCGTGCACAAGTGAAGAAAGAATCGTCGCCATTCCAGTAGTCATGATATCAATTTGTTTATCCTATTATGCAAACACGCTTCTTAAAAAAACCATCTTGCTGCAATAATTTATGTGTCAGACGCCATCGACGACTTTGTCTGAATTTATCCTTTCAGAATAAATTCAAAGTTAGTTAAAGAACCATTTTTTTGGATGAATAATTCTATTCCAAAATTCCAAATCCATTCACAAGTCAACGAAATAAAATGGGATTCGGTGTATTGGGACTTTCCTGACTTCACTTCAGTTTGGGTAGTTTGCTTTGGCATTCATTAATACGATTTATCCCTTTGTGCTTTTCACTAAATGTTAAACCCAGCGGAAAACTTGTCAATTACTTTGCATTGCGACTTTGTATTTTGTCGTCTGAAAACTCTATTCAAATATCGTTCGAAAGGAAATGGAAATTTATTGAGATGAACCCTTTTTTTATAGTTGAATAAAAGACTTGAAATCCCCAAAGTTAAATAATTTAGCTTGTTCTTCCCATTTTTCACGATTTTAAATCTTAAAAATTTCATATGCTTCATTTTAATATGATTCAAAATGTAGGCATTTTCTGTGGAATTATAATATTTTTGGCTGTCATGTCTGCAATTTTATTGCTCTGTTTCCAAGATTATTTTACTCCAAACGCACAAGATATTTGAAATCAAATCCTCTTTAAAGTGAAATTGCTCGTTTTATGTTGAATAAAATACATAAATAAAGGTTTATTTCGATATGCAGTATTTAGTTATTTTTTTCTGGGAATTCAACTCAATATGTAAATTGATAATATATTTTTCAAATGCGTATGAAAATTAATTTATTTGTATTACTTTTATTATGTGTACGTTCACTTTCTTGTATCATTGTATATATTAAGATGGTTACTGTTGATTAATTTCCATATTGTGCCAGCAATGGGCCTTGCTATCAACTAAGCTCATAAACCGTACCAACTGTTTATGTAAGGAATTATGTAGTGATTGTATAGCTGTTAGATATATGCAAATTGATAAATGAAAACGTATTAAATTTAATTATATTACTACAAAACTTTGCATCCACATGTTATTTGATTGGCATTTTACGTATACGCTATTAAAATCATTTGCCAATTTGTATACTTTAAGAAATAACAAATAAAAATACAATATTCAAAATCAATGTATGCATTTACTTTATTTTAAAAATCCGAAATCCAGATCTCTTAATGCTAAATGAGACATCAAGTAGTAATTGGCTTGTCAAATGCAGTTGAAATAAGCAAAAACAAATTGGAGAAATCTCCGAGATATGTCGTCAGACCACGTAATAGCCCAATGTTAAAACATAACTACCTTAAAAGAATCACCGTTTAAAAACCTAAGGTAATTAAATCTCATCATCTTTAGAATAATTAGCGGCGCGTGAATCATTAAGCAATCGTTATCGCTTCTTGGCTGATTCAAAGTCGAGTCTTGGATTGTTAATTCAATATTCTAATGGTGGCAAACGATCTCAAGTTGAATTGCTATCATCTGCTCCTGGCGTTATGAATTCGTTCTTGGCTTTCTTTGCAAGTTAATTACGACGAGGTATCTTTGGTGCGAAAAATGTTCTTTGTCCTTTTTTCCCCTTTAAGTAGTTCCTTAAAATGTCTGCTAATGACCTTTAAAATAAGTTTCGGTTAGTTATTCGAATGTCATCTTTAGAGAATCATCAGAACGTGTCTTGAGTGAAAAAAAAATTCGTGTTATAATTGCTTTCGAAATAATTGTTTTGTACACATAGGTGTTAGAAATTATATTAACTCAACAAAATCTAAATTTCACATCTTATTATATAATATTTTTTATCCTATATTTCTTGTTAGAATAAATGTCAATTAAAATAGCTGTAACTAATCGCTGCATGTAACATTATTATACTAATTTCAAACAATACCAGACAGAAAGGGGATTATTTTGTATATGAAAGAATATTTTCTCGGCGTTAATGTTTTAATTGTAATTATATCAAATAATACAGCGTTATATATTATGTAATACCGTAATTAGACTTTTATGTTATATAATATCACACATAATACTATACTAATTTAATTAATTTAAGATTCTATTGTGTTTTCTGAATTGTAAGTTTCGTATACTACTAAAAACATAAAGATGAAAAGAGGATATTGACAGCCGAAATGTGTATATGGAGGGCCTACCGAGACGAACACACATGGGAATATACGAATGTTCAAAATCCAGAGAAAATTATGAAATAATACGTGAGAATACTACATGAACGGAAATTCTGCACTTTATTGATCGGTGTGTTTATTTAGTGATTTTGGGAAACAAATGGCCTACAACAACAGCAAAATAATACAAAATGATAAGGTTTTGGCTATTCCATTGGGCACGGAAAAAGAGCTTATTCCATTGGAGCACTAACGTGCAAATTCCCCACAAGAACATCAAATTAAATAGTGGCAGGAATGTAATAAATGTACTAATTCTGGAAATTTATAAAGAAACAATTGTTCAAGTCCTACAAGAAGCACTACCCAATTCAAACAGAGAGGTCGGTTAAGTGATGTCGCTTAAATGATGATAACCTTAGCTTCAATAAAAATAAATTAATTCCTAGATCCTATTTTAAAGATATTTAAATAATAATCTATATTATTTTGCTTAATATAATAATTTTTAAGTTTATATTAATCTGTTTATATTTTGTAAGGCAGACAATTCAATTACATTTGCAATTGGTTAATCTTTATATTTAGCAACACATATTTCATGGCAGATTTAAAACAAACACAAATCTTCTCGTGTTGCGCGAGGAGATTAATCTGTTTTAAATAATAACTGGATACTCTTACTTATTTTTTCAATTCCTTCTATTAGCTCACACTCCCCCTATCTTGTTCAAATTTTCAATCGTTCATAAAATCCTTTTTATTCATCCACTCAAGTTCAAATACATTATTTTTGGAACTTGTAGTGGATGACACTGGATGTTAATACAGTTTTTTTTCCAAATATTAATTCATTCATTAAATTGAATTAATTAATTTTAGTTTTTTTTAGAATTAAGTTGCATGTATCTAATAATAGATGGCCCCAGATGTAAGAGGAAAATTTCAACATTATTTAAAAAGGACTTTACTGCAATAGAGTGAAAAAAAAGTAGGAATTGACTTTTAAATTTTTTTTTTTATATTACTTGTTTATTTTATAGTTTCACTTTTTTGGAGACTTGACGGACCTCTGAACAGGACAACATTCTGCAGACACATGATAATAAATAGGAATAAAAAGATATTAACCATTCTTCTAATAACCATAGAAAGTACTTTTTTATTACGACCTGATATCGTATGAAATCAATAAATAAATAAAAAAAAAAATAAAACTTTTATAATTGTGATTTCAAAATAGTCATCGAAAATAAAAATTTAAAAAAAATAATTATTAAAATAATTATTGTGGAATTAATTAAATTTAAAACAAAAATAATTCGGGAACCCAAAATTAATTGTGACCTGAACTTTCTATAGTCAAATTAATTAGTTTTCCTTTAGAAATATTTTTTTAATTATTAATTATTAAGAATTATTTTATAAGTAACTGTCATAACAAGCCAGAATTAAACTTTTACATTTGGTAAATAGCTGTGTTTAAACTTCAATACGTTTAAAGTTAATTGATTAATAATATTATTACGAAAATATTTAAAATGAAAAATTGTGAATTTATTTAAATAAAAAAAAACATAATTGTTACATAGTTTCAAAATGAGAAAAAGTTATTCTTAAATTAATCTTTAAATAATATTTCGGCAATCGAAGTACTGCATCAAAAACAGCCAGGTTGACAGAAAAGAATAATTTGGCACTCCCTGATCAAGGTAATAAAAACAACACTCCTTAAAAATAATAATAAAAAAAAAAATAATAAAAGTAAATATTTCCCATTCGGAGCAAATGAATCTTTTCTCCGAAGGCATGGGCTGTGGTAAAAGAAAAACTTCATCCGAGTGTCAAGATGATATACACTGAAGTGACAAAAGTCATGGGATACCTCTTAATATCGTGTCGGCCCTCCTTTCGCCCGGCGAAGTGCAGCAACTCGATGTGGCATGGACTCAACAAGTCGTTGGAAGTCTTCTGCAGGAATATTGAGCCATGCTGTCTCGATAGACGTCCATAATTGTGAAAGCGTTCATGGTGCAGGATTTTGGGCACGAACAGACCTCTCGATGATGTCCCATAAATGCTCGATGTGATTCATGTCGTTCGATCTAGGTGGCCAGATCATTCGTTGGAATTGTCCAGAATGTTCTTCAAACCAATCGCGAACAGTTGTGGCCCGGTGACATGGCGCATTGTCATCCATAAAAATCCCATCGTTGTTTGGGTACATGAAGTCCATGAATGGCTGCAAGTGATCTCCAAGTAGCTGAACATAAACATTTCCAGTCAATGTTCGGTCCAGTCGCACCAGAGGACCAAGTCCATGCCATGAAAAAACAGCCCACACCATTATGGAGCCACCACCAGCTTGAACAGTGCCTTGCTGACAGTTTGGGTCCATGGCTTCGTGGGTCTGCGCCACCTCGAACCCTACCATCAGCTCTTACCAACTGAAATCGTGACTCATCGGACCAGGCCACGGTTTTCCATTCATCTAGGGACCAACCGATATGCTCACGTGCCCACGACAGTCGCTGCAAGCGATGTCGTTCTGTCAGTAAAGACACTCGAATCGGTCTTCTGATGGAATAGCCCAAGAAAGCTAAATTTCTCCGCACAGTTCTAACAGACAAGTCCCTTGTACGTCCCACATTGATTTCTGCGGTTATTTGACGCAGTGTTGCTTGTCTGTTAGAATTTACGACTCTTTGCAGACGTCGCCGATCTCGGTCGTTAAGTGCAGGCGGTCGACCACTGCGCTGTCCATGGTGGGATGTTATGCCTGAAATTTCATACTCTCGGCACACTCTTGACACAGTGGATCTGGGAATGTTGAATTCCCTAACGATTTCCGAAATGGCATGACCCATGCGTCTAGGTCCAACTAACATTTCGCTTTCAAAGTCTGTTAATTCCCGTCGTGCAGTCATCATCACGTCAAAACCTCTTCACATGAATAACTTGAACAGAAATGAAAGCTCTGCGAAAGCACTGCGCATTTATACCTGTTCTACGCGATGCTACTGCCATCTGAAAATTTGCATATTGCTATCCCATGACTTTTGTCACTTCAGTGTATATATATACAAAAGAAACAACGCAATAGCTAGATGGCTTCCTATTATCTCGTAGGGCCCTTAACTAGCCAGTTAAAACAATTGTCTACAATGCCCGCCTGGATTTTTTTCAGATCCATCCAACGCCATATTCTTCAGCCGTTGTGATCATTCGCCAGAAAAGAATATATTGGCACTCCTGACCCAGGTAATAAAAATAACACCCCTTAAAAAATAAAAATAGGAAAAAAATAAAAGTAAACATTTCACCTTCGAATCAAATGGATCTCTTTTCCGAAAGCGCGGACTGAGGTAAAAGAAAAAAGTTCCCCAGAGTGTCAAGATGAAAAACATATATATATATATACATATATATATCAAAACCTAGATGACTTCCTATTATCTCGAAGTACTATTTACTGGCCGTTAAAACAATTGTCTCCAGTGTCCGCCTGGATTTTTTCCAGATACCTCCGATGGCATATTCTTCAGTCGTTGTGTCCTTGCACTTAATGGATGTACGTGTTCCGAGTCATGGAAGTCGCATTCGATGATGGCGAAGGTGTTTCCTCCTGCTGAGATACACAGGATTTGAAAAGCTGCAGAGGGGGATAAAAACCAAATGGCGCTACAGTTCGATTTTGTAATAGAATAGCCTCAAATGCATTTCACTGCAAAAAGACATCGATGTTTTTTTTTTATGGTCCACCTTCTTTCTCGTTGAATTATCGCGAGTAACAGCACAGATGAGCTTTTTTTCCCCCTCTTTTTTAGATGTTTGCAATCTAGGAAGAAGTTTAAAGTAACGAAAATCACTTGTGTTTTTATATTTTGAGCTAAAATGTATCCTTGAAAATGATTTTTATGTGATGAATATCTGAATAAAGAAAACATGTTTTGTTACAGTTTCTACCAATCTAAGGAATAATACGTTAGAACACTATGATTTCCTTAAATTAAAATTTTGGAATCACGTTTAAAATGATTAGAATCTTAAACTGAACGACGAAAAATTAGAATTTTTTCTAATTCTAATCTTATTGCATATATTATATGATGGATTCTGTTTAAATTCATTATTTTTTGTTTTTTTAATAATATCAGCATATAATATCAGTGATAAAATATACCCGTTGCTAGTTCATTAGAATTTAAATTTACTAACAATACACATCATCAATATTCTACTTGTAGGAATACTTTTTCACCATCAATATACACTGAAGTGACAAAAGTCATGGGATACCTCTTAATATCGTGTCGGCCCTCCTTTTGCCCGGCGAAGTGCAGCAACTCGACGTGGCATGGACTCAACAAGTCGTTGGAAGTCTTCTGCAGGAATATTGAGCCATGCTGTCTCGATAGACGTCCATAATTGTGAAAGCGTTGATGGTGCAGGATTTTGGGCACGAACAGACCTCTCGATGATGTCCCATAAATGCTCGATGGGATTCATGTCGAGCGATCTAGGTGGCCAGATCATTCGTTGGAATTGTCCAGAATGTTCTTCAAACCAATCGCGAACAGTTGTGGCCCGGTGACATGGCGCATTGTCATCCATAAAAATTACATCGTTGTTTGGGTACATGAAGTCCATGAATGGCTGCAAGTGATCTCCAAGTAGCTGAACATAAGCATTTCCAGTCAATGTTCGGTCCAGTCGCACCAGAGGACCAAGTCCATGCCATGAAAAAAACAGCCCACACCATTATGGAGCCACCACCAGCTTGAACAGTGCTTTGCTGACAGTTTGGGTCCATGGCTCGTGGGGTCTGCGCCACACTCGAACCCTACCATCAGCTCTTACCAACTGAAATCGTGACTCATCGGACCAGGCCACGGTTTTCCATTCATCTAGGGACCAACCGATATGCTCACGTGCCCACGAGAGTCGCTGCAAGCGATGTCGTTCTGCCAGTAAAGGCACTCGAGTCGGTCTTCTGCTGGAATAGCCCAAGAAAGCCAAATTTCTCCGCACAGTTCTAACAGACAAGTCCCTTGTACGTCCCTCATTGATTTCTGCGGTTATTTGACGCAGTGTTGCTTGTGTGTTAGAATTTACGACTCTTTGCAGACGTCGCCGGTCTCGGTCGTTAAGTGCAGGCGGTCGACCAGTGCGCTGTCCATGGTGGGATATTATGCCTGAAATTTCATACTCTCAGCACGCTCTTGACACAGTGGATTTGGGAATGTTGAATTCCCTAACGATTTCCGAAATGGCATGACCCATGCGTCTAGCTCCAACTAACATTCCGCGTTCAAAGCCTGTTAATTCACGTCGTGCGGTCATCATCACGTCAAAACCTCTTCACATGAATAACTTGAACAGAAATGAAAGCTCTGCGAAAGCACTGCGCATTTATACCTGTTCTACGCGATGCTACTGCCATCTGAAAATTTGCATATTGCTATCCCATGACTTTTGTCACTTCAGTGTATTACTTATTAAATAGATTTCAATGTTGCTTTCCAACGATTTCTTTTAAAATAGCAACAAAACCAAATAAAGTTAAATACAGGGCAATACTTATTATGTTGTTATGCATTACTTTTCATCATAGTCACATAAACTATCAATGGGAATTTCAGATTTTACACGTTTTTACCTGCCATTTATCATTATTGAAATAATATCCCTATTTATATATAAATATATCGATTTTCTATATTGCATATTAGAAAATCCATATATGTTTGTAAATGCATGTATCGTAGAAATTAATTTATTGATAATATATTTTCTTCGTTAAATATTTTGTGGGTGGAAAATATTTTTTTAGCGAAAATATTCATTAAGTGAAGATATTAATTTTTATCTTAATACTTTCACTAAAACGAAATAAAACTTTGAGTTGATCAATTAACATTGAGACACTGAACTACATATTTAACAGAGATGCATACCATCGCACGCTATCCAATTCCGAAACCCCAGAGCAAGAAACGCATTAATCATATCTTGAAGGCACAGAAACTGCTCTATTCCACCATCACGCCAGCATCCATCTACCCCTTAGCAAACTCCCACACAATAACAGTTATTGGACAGCAAGCCATGGACGCTTCTCATTTCGCGCAAGGCTCTTGATTGAAACCACTGTCTCATTTTCCGAGCTTTAGCACGTAATTCTGTCCAACAATTAGCACATAGTCCTCAAATTAGCATATCCAGTGTTGGCGAGTTTTAAGCCTAAATTAACCTGAAAATGCCAGGCCGTGGGTGAGAGTTTCCAATTTAATAGTGCATGGTCAACGCATTAGTACCATGCTACGTTGGGTGTGTTTAGAGAAGACCGCTTAAAGCTTCGCTAAATAATGCAATTAATCTGCTGTAGGCATATCATAACTGAATTATAGGATAGTGCGCTGTATTTATTCCCACATAATACGTTTTCTCCATTATAGGTTGTTTCGCAGTATCTATTGCGTTTTATTTTTTTGTTGCGTTTTAGTATCAATCGAATCTTAAGAACGGATTAAAGAGGTTGATATTTTCTGTCTAGTACTGCATATGTCAAGCAGAGGAGCTTTTCCAAGTTCAATTCCTGCTAGGTATTACATTATTGTATTGAATAATGATTGTCGATTTCGGTATTGGTAAATATTGGAAATGTCCTTTTTGAAATTTTACAGTTGAATATCTAAATAAAAATTCTGTTAGAAGAGATTTTACACTTTGCTTTATTGTCAGAATTGACTTCAAACAAAAACTAGCATAATATTCTCATCTAACATCCACGTTCTTTTATATGTTTCTAAGAAATAAGTAATTTTTAAATCCCTTTATAATTATTTTATTAATTAGTTTAATCATAATCAACAATAGAAAATGGATCTTTTTTCCTATCGAACAGAATAATTTGATTTCTGTTCTTTAAACGATTAATATAAACAATGTTTAAGATTTTTTTTTTTAAAGAGAAATAAAACTCTTAAAATAACGATTTTCTAGTTTTCTTTAATTATTTTAACAATAAGTAAGACACTAGACACATTTATGAAAATAGCACAAAGAAATAATATTGTTTCTATGATATTCTTAGGAAAATATTTTAAAATATATCTCTATCTTATAAAAAAAGGGTATATATATTTTTTGGTACCAGTCCATTGTAAAAGTAAAAAAAAAGCATAGAATTCAAAAATAGAATATCTATATTTCATTTCTCTAAATCTTCAGATATTTTTTTTTGTTAGTTCAGAGAAAACACGTGAAATTGCGATCTGAAATATTTACTGAATTTGTTTTTCAAATTCTTGCGAGGTATGAACAGTATTTGGGGTTATAATGTAACTATAAAAGTATTCTACAAATGATGTTTTCATTAAAATTATGAGGGTTTTTTTCTAGTTAAAGAATCTTTTCTGTTTTTGAAGGTTTGTATAAATGCAATATTAATTTTTAAAAAAAAAGCACTTTTTACCGATATTATTTCTTTAGAACCTCCAAAGACATAAAAATTAAATTCAACTCAAACTGATTTCTTAAAAAAATTTTTCTTTTATATACTTTTATAATATATATATATATATATATATATCCTTCTTCTTTTCCTCAAAAATATCTGAAATTTTCAAAAATATTTTTTTCAAATATTATAGAAACTATTATTAAACTATTATTATTAACTATTTCAAATATTATTAAACTATTTATTTTTAATAAGTATAGATAATTTCGATTTTGGAATTATGTGCAACCTTTTTTTTCCTATTAAATGAGAATAAATTTGTTTTTTTTATGAATTATTATTTTCTTTTTTTATGTCCTCGTTAAAAATTGATAACAATAAGTTCTAAATTTACAAAAAAGAAAACAATTGGTTATAAAAATTGGAAGGAATGCTCATTGTTTATAAAAGAAATTAATGTAGCAATTGACTAATTTAAAAATACTTTGATAATATTAATTTAATTGAAATATTTTTGAAGTTCGCCGTTTTGGTTTTTGACAATACAAAATATGATTAAAAAGTCATATTTACGTTGCATGTAAATAGTTTTTAATTTAGCTTTTCGAAAGGAAAATATTTACTATTTGAAAAAATAATTATAGTCGTAATAATTAATAGTATGCGTTTTAATAACAAATAGTAGGACAAATAACTTTTTAAGAAAACATTGTTTAGTAAAAAAAATATAATGTGTGCATTTTTTTATGAGAATAAAATTTATATCAGAAAATAGTTTTAAAGAAAAAGATTTACTCATTCCACTTCATTTAGTAAGTGAAATTCCATACAAAAAAAAAGTTTTGTCTCTCAAATTATTATCTATTTTTTACATAAATTGAATTAAATATATTTCATTCAAGTGCTTAGCAAAAATTAAAAAAAAAATATTTTCGTTTTTTGTCCTCAAAAATATCTCAAATTATCAAAAATATTTTTTTCAAATATTATAGAAACAAATTTTTTTAATAAAGTCTACATAATTTCGATTTTGGAATTATGTGCAATCTTTTTTTTTCCTATTAAATGAGAATAAATTTTTTTTAATTTAATAATACAGATATAATACAGATATGTATATGTGTTTATGTAAAGTTTATTACAGCTCCATTAATGTTATTGAGTTGTTGTTATTGTTAAAAAAAAGTGATATAATAAGCAATAAATGAAAAGAAACGTATATTATGCATTATTAAGATGGAAAATTTCATAAATTTATTTTTGTAATTTTTAGTATAAAAACCCGTGAAACATACATTTGTATATGCAAACAATAACAAATGTAGGAAATTCCTTAATTATGTGTTAGATATCCTTTCTTATTATGGGTTGTATTTTCCTTTATTATGCATTGTATGTCCGGCTCCATGCTCAGTGGCAATATGGGCCGCTAGTGAACATTACAGGCGAGGTTCAATTCTGCTGGCAGCATTGTTATAGACACTGTTTCAAGAAAAGTGGTGATTCGATGGCGTTTGTGTACTACCTCACGGATGTTTTCCGGGTTTCCTTCCATTCGATACGGGGCAGATCCTTCTAAAAATCCACGCCGGACGTCCTGACCTCCTTTTTCAACGTCGCGGAGTCAAGTCAGACTTCTACCTACGGATGCTCTATCATAATAATGCTGCCCCCTTTCCCTCCATCCATAAGTAGACAATTCATGGGGTGTCCGTCTCACACTGCAAGACATCGACGATTCGACCAAACGCAAGATATATGTGTTTATAGATCAATAGTTAAATGACAAAACACAGAAAAAATAAATAAATAATATGTAAACTTTACAAATATACAAATAAACCTTGAAAAAGAAGTAACTAAAAAGATACACTATAGCATTGGTTTGTTAAGGAATACGTACTTACCAAGGATTACGTACCCTCACAATATTATAATAATCAATTGATTTTGCGTATAATAATTCCCTCATTCCCTTTCTTTAATTGTTGTTAAAGGCTAATTTCTATCCATTTCTTTTGTTTTTGAATATACATATATTGCTACTAATCGAATGAAAAAATGATTCTTTTTATCTCATTTTAATTTTACGATTCCTGTAGGGGTATTGTCTGAGAATGCGCATCTCCTCCAAACACTTACCTGATAGAATGACCTTCAGAACTTTAATGGTTTATGACTTTCTGATGGGGCACTAATGATTTACGACTTTCCGATGAGACCCTAATGTTTGTGGTTTTAAGAATTTGTACCCAATTTTAAGTATTTGTTTCTAGAATTTGTACATGTAAAACACGTAGAATATTTTTTACATGTTTTAAATGTAGGAAACTATCAAATGAATTATGAATTCATCATTTTGATATGTGTTTTCTATGGTGCTTTACAATTATATTTTTATACAATTCATCAACACCATTTTGTATTTCACTTTTCAAAGATTGCTAAAAAATGAAGTTAGAAAAACTTAACGAACCCACACCACCTTATGCCTTTTTAATTACAGACGGCTTTTCTTTCACTCTTCCGTTCCCACTCTAATGACTTCGGAGTCCATTTCTAATGAAGGTCTGTCCATGGAGCCTCTCCAGAACCGGAAAAGAGGTCAACATTCTTTTGAGGTGGAACGCATTGAATGATGGACGATGGCTAATTGCTAATTCGATGATTTCCCTAATTCATCTCCTGATTAGACCTTCATAATGGAGGGTCTGCCGGCGGATGAATGAGCGTGTTGCTACAAAAGGGGCTTTTCATTTCTTTTGCTATCGAAAGGCGTTACTGCAAGTACAATGACTGAAATTCGATACTTCGGACATGGCAAGCAATTGAGAAAATTAGTTGTGAAAGGTGCGTATTGATGTTGGTCTTTACTAGCTTCGTTCTTGGATTACAGACTGTCATTCAGAATTTGGAGAGGAAAGTAGTTGATCCAGATCCAGATCCAACCACGTATCTCTATTGATAATTAAAACTGCTAATAAACTTGACACACTACTGTAATTTTTAGTGGCAAAATATAGACAACTTATATTTCATTTATTGTTGTTTCAATGTTACATTCTAATTTATAAATACTGGTATATCAGTTGCCGTATTTGTCTTAATGCATTTGATATATTGGATCTGGATCAATTTTTAAATATCTTCTGGATCCAGATCAATATTTTAAAAATAAGTTTTGTGAAACATCATGGCGAATGTTTCGTTGCAAATGTATTCAGATAATTGAAATCTATTTCCTTTAGATAGGTAGGTGGATAGAAGTGATTATAAAAGCTATCTCTAATACACACATATGTTGAAGTGTCTGAATTTCAGAGGTATCAGGGTTTTTTCGTATTGCAAGTTATAACAAATAATAAATAGATTTGCTAGGCAGATTTTTAATTTCAAGTTTTAAAAAAGCATTAGTCAATTTTTATTTTTTACATAATTATGGACAATAGTAACAATTTGAAATATCGTGGCATACAAATGTAGTCTTAAAATATTTTTTATATGTGAAAGACTAAAATTCATTAAAATTAAAATATTCCACGTATATTGTTACTAATCGAATGAAATAAGGACTCGTTTTCTTTCATTTTAATTTCTGAAATCCATTCGCTTCCTGTAGTCCAACAATGCGCATCTTGTCCAACGCTTACTATATTGTGGCCTGATGGAATGGCATTCAGAGCACTAATGGTTTGTGACTTTCGGATGGGACACTAAGAGTTTTTGATTTAAAAACTTTGTACTCCTTTCTTTTAACTTTGAACCCGTAGAATATTTTCTACATGTTTTAAATGTTTGAAAATGCTACATTAATTATGAATTAAGCATTTTGTTATGTGCTTTGTAATGCTTTGCGCAACTCTATTTTTATAAAATTCCTCGACACCATTTTCCAATTCACTTTTAAAAGATTGCAAAAAAATGAAGTTAAAAAACCTTAACGAACCCGTACCACCTTATGTAATTTTAATTACAGGCGGCGTTTCTTTCACTTCTGCATTTCAACTCTAATGACTTGGGAGTCCATCTGTAATGAAAGTCTGTCGTCCATTGAGCCTCTCCAGAACTAGAAAAGAGGTCAGAATTCTTTTAAAATGAACCGCATGGAATGATGGACGATTGCTAATTGCTAATTCGATGATTTCCCTCATTCATCTCCTGAATAGGCCTCATAATGGATGGTCTGCCGGCGGATGAATCAGTTTAAACTACTAAAAAACCTGAAACTAAAAGTAGAAGAAAAAAAAAGATCAATATTTTAAAACAAAAAAATCAACAACCGTATTTGATCAGAATTTAAAAAGTCTGAGCACATATGCAAACTTCGTATCTAAAGAAAACCTTAACCATTTCTTTTTTTCCATATAGGCATATTAAGAACTACATTTAAAGCTTTTTATACCCAAGGGAAGAAAATATCGAAGAAAATGTTCACAACGTCACTGAAAAAGTTTGATTTTAAGCGTTAAACGTACAATTCCCCCAAAAAAAGATTTAAAAAATCCATTCTGCAATCCTTACAATTTTTTCAACGTTTCGTACCAAATCTTTGTGCAATATTCCCTGAAGCACTGTCATTAATACGATAAGTTATGGCTGAAACACTATGGAGAAAAAAGGGTTGGAAATTTAAGCGGAAATCAAAAGAAATGGTAATATTTTATTTCATTTTTTTATCTGAAAATATTCTGTGGATTCTTCGGGGATCCAGACAAAACCTGCTCTCTGAAGCAACAAGAATGAAAGTAATTGAATTCACAGAAGGAGGGAGAACTTTTGCTTAATCGACGAATCCGTTTTTCTACTGTTTTTCGATTTTGAATATGATTTGCTGAGCATTATCTGTGACGGAATGGAAATTGGATGTTTGTATGTTCTGAATGAATGTAATGTTTAACCTTTTTTTTTGCTGAAGATTTTTTTGAGACTTAAACAATAAAACGATCTTCTGTCACAGAGAATTTTGATTTGAGAATATAATAGTTGAGAAGTTTTCGAATGATATCTTCTGTTACAGTAAATAAAGAATAAACTTGTATAGCTGTTAGATTCTATATATGTAAATTAATAAATAATAACATCTTAAACTTAATTTTAATAATACAAAGCTTTTCATCCACATATTACATGACTGGCACTTTACATATACGTTATCAAAATCCGTTATGAAAATGTACAGTTTTTTAACAAATAGAAATTAAAAATATGCTATTCAAAATCAATGTAAGCATTTACTTCATTTTAAAAACTCAAGCTCAGTTATCTTAATTCTAAATGAGACATTAAGCAGTAATTGGCTTGTCAAATGCAATTGAAATTAGGAGAAACAAATCGGAGGAATCTCCGAGATATGTCGTCAGACCCACTTAATAGCCTAAATGTTAAAACATAACAGCCGTAATAAGAATCACCGTCTGGGAATCTAAGGTAATTAAATCTCATCATCTTCAGAATAATTAGCGCCGCGAGAATCGTTAAGCAATTTTTGCTTCCGATTTGAAACATTCCTTCTTGGCTGATGCAAAGTCGAGTAGTGGATTGTTAATCCAATATTCTAATGGTGGGAAACGTCTTAAGTTGAATTGCTATCATCTGCTTCTGGAGTTATGAATTGTGTTCTTGGTTTTCTTTGCAAGTTAATTACAATGAGGTATCGTTGGTGCGAACAATGTTCTTTGACATTTTTTTCCCTTTAAGTAGTTCCTTAGAATGTCTGCTAATGACCTTTAAAATGAGTTCCGGTTATTTATTCAGCAACGTTATCTTCAGAGAATCATAAGAACGTGTCTTGAGAGAAATGAAAAAAAAAAATCGTTCATGTCATAATTGCTTTCGAAACAATCTTTTTCTTGCGGAGATGTTAGAAATTATATTCACAGGACAAAATGTGAGCTTCAGATTTTATTATACAATGTTATTGCTCCTATATTTCTTTTTAGATTAAATGTCAATTAAAATAACCGTAATGAATCGTTTAATGTAGCATTAATATATTACTTTAAAACAAAACATAACATAAATGCTATGGTTTTGTATATGATTGTTCAAATGAACTACCCAATTAAGACAGATAAGTCTGTTAAATCACGGTTAAATTAACTTTTATAAACTAATTCTTAGACATTTTAAGGATATTGAAACATTAATCTGAATTTATATTTTGGAAGCCAGGCAATTCAAAATGACCTATAGTTTATATTCGGCAATCATTATATTTTGCAACACATATTTCCTTACTGATTTAAAACACAAATGAAACACGTGAAAACCAACTTTTATTTTAGTTAGAAGTTTTTGGGATGAAAGTTTCTCGTTTTGCGCTAGGAGATTAATCTGTTTTAAATAATTAGTTATTTTTTTATTTCATATTATTTCACTTCTTTTGTGACGTCGAAGACTTCTAAACAAGACAACATCATGTTTACACATGATAATAAATGGGATTAAAAAAATATTCAACACTGATGACCATAAAAAGCACTCATTTTTATGTCAGCAATTCGTACGAAATTAATTTATAAATACGAAAAAGACAAATAAATTTACCTATTATAATTCTGATTTTAAAACAGACGTAAAAACTATGAATTTCAGAAAAATATGTATTACCATAAAATAATTTGTTTCTTCAAAAAAAGCATAAAATAATTATTTTCTCGAATTTCTATTATCAAATTAAATAGTTCTTCTTTAAAAATATTTTTTTTTAAACAATTAATTATTTAAAATTAATTTATAAGTTACGTTTGACAAAAAAGAATATTTTGGCACTCCTGACCCAGGTAATAAAAACAACACCCTTTAAAAAATAAAAATAGGAAAAAAATAAAAGTAAACATTTCACCTTTGAATCAAATGGATCTCTTTTCCGAAAGCATGGACTGAGGTAAAAGAAAAAAGTTCCCCAGAGTGTCAAGATGAAAAACATATATATATATCAAAACCTAGATGACTTCCTATTATCTCGAAGTACCATTAACTGGCCGTTAAAACAATTGTCTGTATTTTTCCAGATCCATCCGATGGCATATTCTTGAGTCGTTGTGTCCTTGCACTTAATGGATAGACGTGTTCCGAGTCATGGAAGTCGCATTCAATGATGGTCCAGATAAACACGATTTCAAAAGCTGGAAAGAGGGAGGGGGATAAAAACAAAATGGCGTAATGGTTCGATTTTGTAATAAAATGGCCTCAAATGCATTTCGCTGCAAAGGACAGCAATTTTTTTTTATGGTCCACCTTCTTTCTCGAGGAAGCATTGCGCGTAACAGCTGAGGAGCCATTTTTTTATATATGTTTGCAATATATGAAGAAGTTTAAAGTGACTAGAATCACTTGTGTCTGTATTTTTTATTTTGAACTAAAGTGTAGAGCTTAAAATGATTGTGATGAATATCAAAATATAGAAAAAAAACATGTTTTGCTGCTTTTTCTTCCAATCTCAGGAACCGTGAGTTTGAATTTGACTTTAATTTCATTAAACTAAAATTTTTGAATCATATATTAAAATGATTGGTATTGGAAATATTCTAATTTTTTCTAGTTCTGTTTTTTTCACATTGTTGTCTTTTGTCATAAAAGCACATTAAAGAGATTTTTACATATAAAACTTCTTCAATCGTTTCAATTGTGTGTATTGTAAACTTTCTAAACATACATATGTGCTTAATATTTAAATTCAATAGATCTCTTGTTGCTGTGTTTCATAATATCAGCGTATAATATTTGTGACTGGCCTGATAGCCGAGTGACTAGCGCATCCATAAAGCGCGCAATAAGTTCTTAACCTACGCCACCATTAAGCATCCATATCATGTATGTTTATAGTTATTCGAATTCACTATAAACCGTACATACGTGTCTAATATGACTGTAGAGAGCAGGACTTGCATTCCTATCCCAGAAAAAGAAGATATCTCCTGTCTCGAAATCTGCCTGTAATAAGAAAGCTTGGCCCACCATGAGACCACTGTAACCGCTTGGTAGCCGTTATCTCGTCAATGAAGAAGAAAAATATCAATGATAATACACTTTGCTGAATGACTGGAATTTCAATCTACTAGCTATGCACATCATCAATGTATTACTCGTAGGAATACTTTTACACTAACAATATTCTATTTCTCATTAGCTAGCTTTTACAGCTGCATTCAAATAATTTCTTTTAATATGATAAATATTATCTATAAAATGTTGTGTACATTAGCAAGAGAAATGGAATTAAATACATCGCTTTAATTATTAAGTTGTCTTATTACTTTTCCGACAATGATAGTTAAATAAACAATCAATCAGAATTCTAGTCTTTTTTTTTATATATATATTTCATTAATCATTATTGAAATAATCTTCCTATAAATATATAAATATATCGATTTCTTATATTGCATATATATGAAAGTCGATATATTTGTAAATACAAATATAATGGAAATAAATTTACTGATAATATATTTCCTTTCATAAACATTTTGTGGGTAGTTATAAGTAAAAAAATTATTTTTATCTTAATACATTCTCTAAAACGAAATAAAAATTTTCCGTTGATAAATTAATGTGGAGACACTCAACTATATAACTAACCATGATGCACACCAACTCACGCGCTATCAAATTCCGAGACCCCAAAGCAAGAAACGCATTAATCATATCTTGAAGGCACAGAAACTGCTATGTTCCACCATCACGGCAGCATCAATCTACCCTTAACAAACTCCCTCACAATAACAGTTATTGGACAGCAAGGCATGGAGGCTTCCCTTTTCGTACAAGGCTCCTGATTGAAACCACTGTTTCAATTTCCGAGCTTTAGCACGCAATTCTGTCCAACAATTAGCACATAGTCCTCGAATTAGCACATCCAGTGTTGGCGAGTTTTAAGCCTAAATTAACCTGAAAGTGCCAGGTCGTGGGTGTGAGTTTCCAATTTAATAGTGAATGGTCAACGCATTAGCACCATGCTAAGTTGGGTGTGTTTCGAGAAGATCGCTTAAAGCTTCGCTAAATAATGAGGTATTGCAATTAATCTGCTTTAGGCATATCATAACTGAATTATAGGACAGTGCGATGTATTCATTCCCACATAATACGTTTTCCCGGTTATTATAATTTGTTTCGTAGTATCTGTTGCGTTCTATTTGACTTATTATCCGTCGAATCTTTAGAATGGATTAAAGAAGTTGATATTTACTTTCTGGTATTGCATGTATCAAGCAGACGAGCTTTTCCAACTTCAATTCCTGCTAGTGGTATTAAGTTATTGTATTGAGTAATGAGTAGGTGTTGATTACAGTCTTAGTAAATATCGAAAATTTTATGGTTGAATATCTAAATAAAAGCTCTGATATAAGGTATTTTACAGTTCTTTAATGTCAGAATTGACTCCATATAGAAACTTGCATGATGTTCTCATCTAGCATTCATGTTCTTTTATATTTTTCTAAGAAACAAGTAATTTTTGAAATCCCTTTATGATTGTTTTATTATTTTTTAATCATAATCAACGATAGAAATTGGATCTTTTTTACTAAGGAAAGGATTAATTTGATTCCAGTTATTTAACATATTAATATAACCATCCTTAAACCATTAAACTTATTTAGCAATAAGTAAGACACTAGACACATTTATTAAAAAATAGTTCAATGAATTAATATTGGCTTTATGATATTCTTAAGAAAATATTTTAAAATATATTTCTGTCTTAAAAAAAAAAAATTTTATAGTATCCAGTCGATTGCAATAGAAAAGAAAAGCTTTGAATTCAAAAATCGAATATCTATATTAAATTTCTCTAAATCTGTGGATCCTTCTCTTTTATGTTTCGAAAACTTGTGAAACCGTGATATGAAATATTTACTGAATTCCTATCTCTACTTCTTAAGAGATATGAACAGGATTTGAAGATATATTGTAACTTTATATAGATATATAAAGAAAAAAAGTACTGTACAAATGATAGCTTCATTAATATAATGAGTTTTTGCTTTTTTTTTTTAGTTAAGAATCTTTCTGTTTTTTCAGGTTTGAATAAATGCAACATTATTCAAAAAATTTTTCCAGTATTAAATTATATTAAATAATATTTCCAGAATAAAATATTATTTTACCGATATTATTTTATTAGAGCATTCAAAGGCATGGAAATCAAATTTAACTCAAATTATATAATTTTAATGTATATATATATATATATATATATATATATATACCACAATGTTTTTAATGTACATAACTATTACAGTGTACATTTCAGTTGAAGTTTATTATTATGTACTTTTTTTACTACTTTCTGCTATCATATTCTTTAAAGAATGACAACACAAGACATAAAATATAAAAATGATATTTTTATTCTGCTAAGAAGAACAATTCGCTGTACAACAAAACATTTTCTATACATTTTTAAAATAACTCACATTCTTAAACATAGAAGCTTGGGAAAAATTAAATCAGCAGAAATAGTTTTCAGATATTAAAAATAAATAAATAAAAATTCTTTTTATCGTTTTAAATTTGTAAAAGTTGAAATTCTTTTAAGGCCTTTAAATCAGAAAAAGAGGTACAATTTGAAATGCTACCAGAAATGATATCACGAAATAAAAAAATTAAAAAAAAAACAATTCAAGCAAAATTAAAGAGTTCCCTTTTCATAACAAAAACTTTCCAAAGGTTAATGTAAGATATCGTATTTTATAGGATAGATAATAAATATCCTTCTTTTTGTACTGCAGCATTTATTAACGGGATTCCTGTGGTTTATTTAAACAAAAAAAGCATTAATAAATTAAATAAAAATGAAATAGATAAGTATAAAAATATTTAATCATTTTAGTAAAATTAAAAAAAATTATTTTCTTGGTAAATTCTTAGAAGAAATAGATAACAATAATTTAAATGTTTTTTTTTCTTTTCTTTGGAAGCGTTTTAATCTCATTGTGTTTTGCACATGCTTCTTCTTTGTATTAATTATTATTTTTTTTAAGTACTCGTTAAAAATTGAAGACAATGAGTTCTAAATTTACAAAAAAGAAAAACAAAGAAATTAATGAATCAGCTGCCTAAATTAAAAATATTTTGCTAGTATTAATTTAATAGAAATGTTTTTGAAATTCGCTATTTTGGTTTCTAGAAATACAAATTGCGATTAAAAAGTCTTATTTACCTTGCATGTAAAAAGATTTTAATTTAATTTTCAAATAGAATATATATATATACTATTTGAGAAAATAATTAGTGTTGGATTAATTAATATTATGTGTTTCGTGTTAAAAAATATCAAAACAAATTTTTTTAAGGAGTCAATATTTAATAACAAGAAACAAAATTTGGAACGGGAAGAAAATTTATGACAAAAATTAGTCTTAAAGAAAAATATTTATTAATTCCACAGCCTTTTGTAAGTGAAATTTCATACAAAAAAATTTTTATTTCTCAAATAATTATCTTTTTTTTGCATAAATTGTATTACATAGATATCAAAGTATTTAGCAAGAAATTGAAATTGTTTTCTTTTTTTTTTTTCTCTAAAATATCTGAAATTTCAAACATAATAGATTCGTTTTATATATAAAAAGGATTATAGAAACTGATTTTATTTTTTTACCCAATGCCTGCATAAGCTCGAATTTGGAAATACGTGTAATATTGTTATTTGAGGATGAACGTTTTCTTAAAATGTAGTGATATAGTTATGTATATATTTTCGTTTAATAAAAAGTTTATTAAAGCTACTTTAATTTTTTTACATTAATATACGCACTGACAATAACATTGTTAGGCAATTCATTTTTTTTCAGGTTAAAAAAAAAAACTTTGATTTTGAAATTACGTGTAACAATTTTTTTCTGTATTATTTGAGGATAATTTTTTTTCTAATTTGTAGCAATACATTGCTATGGTTTCAATGCAACCGGCAATACAGAGGCAGTTAATCACTATGCTTAAGCAAGGGCTGCACCGCTGTTACTCATTTAGCACTACTCAGGCGCACGTGTAGCTTGAAGATATGCTATGGACGCGAGTAGCAGTCTATTCATTTTTTATGAATTGGATTATATGTACTACTTGCTACTAATCGAGTGAAATAAGAACTCTTTTTCTTTCATTTTAATGTATGAACTTCGTTAGTTTCCTGTGGTGAAATTATCCGAGAATGCCCATCTTTTCCATCTTGTCCGACGGTTTACCTAATTGTAAAATGACGAAATGGCCTTCAGAAAAATAATGGTTTTTGACTTGCTGATGGGATACTCATGGTGTGCGATTTTAAGAATTTGTACTCCTTTTTTCCGTTTAAACCACGTAGAATATTTTTTACTTGTTTTTAACGTATGAATATGCTAAATGAATTATAAATTCAACATTTTGATATGGGCTCTCTATTCTGTTGCAAAATTGTTGTTTTATTCAATTCCTCAACACCATTTTCTAATTCAGTTTTCAAAGATTACAATTAAATAAAGTGGGAAAAACTTAACGAACCCACACCACCTTATGCATTTTTAATTACAGACGGCGTTTCTTTTACTTCGCCTTTCCAACTCTAATGACTTCGCAGTCCATTTGTTAAGGAAAGTCTGTCCATTGAGCTCTCCAGAACCGGAAAAGAGGTCAGAATTCTTTTGAGGTGAACCGCATTGAATGATGGACGGTGGCTAATTGCTAATTCGATCATTTACCTAATTCATCTCCTGATTAGGCCTTCATAATAGATGGTCTGGCGGCGGGTAAAGTAATTTGTTGCTACAAAGGGCTTTCATTCGTTTGCTATCGGAAAGCTTCTTTGCAAGTACAATGACTGAAATTCGATAGTGCGGACATGGCGAGCAATTGAGAAAACTATTTGGGAAAGGTGAGTATTGTTGATGACTTTTTACCTAGATTTACTCTCGGATTATAGATTACAGTTTATAATTTGGAGTGGGCAATAATCATTCTACTAGTAGATGCAAATATTTTTAAAATAAGTTTTGCGAAAAATTCTGGTGAATGTTGCCTTGCAAGTCTGTTCAGATCATTGAAAACAATTTCTTTTAGGTAGGTAGGTAGAAAGGTTTTAATATAAAAACTATCTTTAATGCATTATATATATGTTGAAGTGTCTGCATGTGAGAACGTCATGGCTTTTGTATTGCAGTTATAATGGTTTTTGTGATGCAATTTGGGTGTTTCAGTTTGGGTTAGCACTGTCCTTAACATCTGTATGAAATTTCACGTAAAAATATTTATTAGTGTTTAAGTTACGCTTGGCTTTGTGAGACACTAAAAGTGATTTCGGCGATTTTGATGAAATGTCTGAATTAATTAAGTAAAGAACTTGCATTAAATTTTGTTTGCGGAATGAATATTCGTGTGCGAAAACGTATAGAATGTTTTATAAGGCATTCGATGAGCAAACTATATCGGAAAGAAATGTTTAAAATTGGTATAAAAAGTACAAAGAAGGCAGATAACGCGTTGAAGACGAAGAGTCCTCTGTTTGTCCATGTAATAATAAGTAATATATTAAGCAAATGCAAAATAAAATAACAGGAATATACAAATATATATTTAATGTATATATCATTAATTAAAACGTAACTAATTTATAAACATAACTAATTTAAAACATAACACAATTTAATGAAATATTATTTACAAAAATTGCAATCGGCTGGCCGATATACAGGTTACACATAAAATTATTTAATTATTACTCAATTTTTTTTAATCTTTATTTTAACTAGATGCTTTGCGTTATTTAAAAACGTATATTCTATTTCAACAACTGTCGTTTTCAATTTAATATGTGATTAACGACTTTAAAAACTTCTTAAACTAAACTTCTAAAACTTCTTAGAGTAAACTTTTTTCTTAACTCAACTTTAAATACTTCTATTTTGTGCAAAATTGGTTAACTGAATATTATGCGTAAAAAAACTCGTGAGATAAAAAGTTCATGGAAGAAATTACACTCATGGAAGAAATTAAAGATTTCAGTGAAAATTTCGAAAATTGAAAGTAGTGAAGGACACGTAAAATCCCTGTCTGGAAATTAATACCTATATATTTTAAGGCTAGCAAAGTAGACAAGGTGATTATTGAAAACATTTTTTTTTTCTAATGCAGCTGGCTACACATCAAATATGATGGTATAGTTGTATGTAGTTATAGTTGATTTAAATATGATGGTATAATTAAATTAACTATAACTACATACAAATATGATGGTATAATTGCATGTAGGTATAGTTGATTCAAATAGATATTGATTCAGATATGTATAATATGTATGATATGTATATAGTTACAGTTGATTGAAACATGACTGTATAGTTGTATGTAGTATTTTCTTTTGTTCCAATGCAGCTAGCAAACACTTAGACAATTGTATTTGATGTCTTAAGGCAAACGCTGCACCGACGTTATACAATTAGCACTACCCAGGTAGTGCGTGTAGCTTGAAGATAAGCTATGGACGCGGGGTAACAATACCTCCACAACACTCTACGATCATGTTAGACCGGGACCTACGGTTTAAAGTGGATTCCGAACCACTACAAACATCTATGGCCTCGCGAAACTTGAACACGAAACATGTGGTACCGAGCGCCCGGACGCTAGCCACTCGGCCATTCAGGCCCTTATTGAAAACATTATAACCAATAATAAAACCATAACAGTATTTGCAATACGTATATTTTCATAATCTTCATACTTATAGGACGATTATTTAAATAGGACAATAGACTTCATAGGACGATTATTTAAATAGGACAATAGACTTCATAGGACGATTATTTAAATGCAATAATAAAAGATTTATTTAACTTTATCAAATTTGTAGCAGACATAGCTTCTACCAGAGCAAAATATTCATCATGCTCACTACCTTTGCACTTTGCATCTTATTTATGGCAACCCTATCGCCAAGGGTAAAGTGTCGATTTTAAAATTTACTAGCTAATGGAACTCGATATTACATGGATTTTCAAAATAACGGAACCCTCATTTACGCGTTGAATTGAAAACACAATCGCAAATTCACAATCATTATTCTTACGTTAAGTTTATAAAAATTACTATCTTTAATTAAAATTCATGAATTCAGTTTTATTTTGTCTCAAAAGACAGTATCATTAAATTATGCCATTTGAATAAATTCATTGATTAACTGTACAGAATTAGGAAGATGAAATACAAAACTTTAGTTTGAACTCGTAAAAAAAATAAAAGTTTATTAATAAAGTAATAAAAGTTATCCGGTTTTTTTTTTTTTTTAATTATTATCTCAATTTATCCTTATTATTCAGTTGTTTTTTTTTTATATAAAAATCATTTTTAATCATTATCTTACAAAATTTTAGCTTTGCCAATCAGTATCAAAAATGTTTTTCTTTTTAAAAGTAAAGAAAAATTAAAAACATCTCTAAAGTTCTTTTGATTATGATTTCAGTGAATTTTTAATTAAAATCCCGAAAAATGTTTTTAAAAAAAAAAAAAAAAAGAAGAGAGATAATGTTTTCCAAAAGTAAATAAAAAGCTATGTAATGTGTTTTGTATAGTTATCAAATAAGTACACACGTAAAAAAATTATTTAAGAATTCATTAAATATCCGAAACTTAGCGAAAAGAATGTGAATTTAATTAAGTCGTTATTAAAAAGAGAATTCAGGCTTATAAAATATTGAATAAAAGTATCTCGAAACATGATTTAAATAACGTGTAGTTCATTGTTACAGAACGGGTTTGATAACTAAATTCCCGATTTGTTATTGCCTGAATTGAAAATCATCACATGAAAATAGAATGAATTTCAATAATTCTTTTTACCCATTTCATATTAAGTTCAAGGAGCAGTTATTTTTTTATCAGACATTTTTAAATACTAATGGCTATTAGTTTAGCAGATGATTCTAGAATAGTAATTTATTCTTTGATAGATTATTTTTATAATGATATACATAAATGTTTCTAATATATGAAAATAAATTAGGATTTAAAGATATATTAGAATGTTATCCATATATATGTATATATATATATACATAGATATAGATATATTTATAATATATATATTAGAAAAACTTCGAATCTTCGAATTATAATAGCTTAGATCATTTCGTGTTGAGGTAAAATAACTGTTATTTTTTTATTAAACATTTTTATATATTAATGGCAATTCGTTTGGTAGACGATTCTGGAAAGGCAAACGTATCTTTTATAGGTTATTTTTATAATGATGTTCATCAATTTTTCTAATATATGAAAATAAATTAGAATCTATGGATGTCTTAGAATTTTATTCATATATATACATTAGAAAAGGACCCAGTCTTAGAATTTTATTCATATATATACATTAGAAAAGGACCCAGTCTTAGAATTTTATTCATATATATACATTAGAAAAGGACCCAGTCTTAGAATTTTATTCATATATATACATTAGAAAAGGACCCAGTCTTAGAATTTTAATATATACATTAGAAAAGGACCCAGTCTTAGAATTTTATTCATATATATACTAGAAAAGGACCCAGTCTTAGAATTTTATTCATATATATACATTAGAAAAGGACCCAGTCTTAGAATTTTATTCATATATATACATTAGAAAAGGACCCAGTCTTAGAATTATAATTGCATAGAATAACTAAAGAAGAAATTTTGAGTTATACGGAACAAATATTATGAAAATTAACAATAGTATTATTAGTGTTTAAAAAAATAGTTTCGTCCAATTTTGAAGAAGCAACTTGTTAAAAAAATTGTACAAGTACTTTCCTTAAGCAGGTATAAAAATTTCTTAAGTTTAATTTTAAAATAAATGCCCAAAATAATAATATTAATAATGTTCAAATTAATATGAGAGACAATTTCAGCTCTTTAAGTAGTATTTGTCCTGTAAATCAATAATCAGTTGTAATTTTTATAAAATTTATTGAAAAGAATTGGACGAGCATAAACAATTTCCGAAGGAATTTTCAAGAACTGTAAATATCCAAGTAATGTCGATATCTTCTGCAACATACTTGCAAAATATCAGTAGCTAGTTTGTAAAATTAAATAATAGAAATTCCGTTTTTATTTATCTTCTGGAAATCTTAAGTGTTGTGAGGTAAAAGTATATCAAAATGAAGGAATGGAAGCCTCTTATTTCTTATCTATCAACCAGATAATAATAACAGTACCAAAACATTTATTTCGAATAAATACAGTTGAAACTAAAGGGGAACATTTAAAAACTGTGTAATTTTTAACGTTTTTGGAATGAGTATGATGAATGCTTAATACCAAAAACAGTATATCAGGCTGATTGAGTCTTCCAAACTGAATTATATCAATTTGTAATAGAACAAGTGATAACAAAAAAGAAGACTGTTATATCCTTGACAAGAATTTGGATTAAGAAACACGAATACTGGAATGCCTGTCCTACACACAGATAGAGACTTATTCAGCAGGTACTATTCCAAAATATCCTTCACGAAATTGCAGTAACACAATATGGATATAGTGTATCATGTCTTCGTAGTATACACTGGTTAATGTTGAATCTACCATATGCATGATATCCCAGGTCAAACGCCCATCATTTTAAAACAACAAATATACTTACAGTACTATCATTTCAGTTTTTATCAAGAATTCTTGTGAAATGCATAAGTGACTTCAAAAGTTCTTTATTCTTACAAAAATATTCAAAATCGATATTTATTGAACAAACAAAACGGCCTTTTATAGTTGCCAGAAAGCCATGTAATTAATCACTTCTATGTAAATGTTTTTAGTCACAAACTATACCTCTACAAATTAAAAGAAAGGAAACTTTTAGCACAGTTTGAAAGAAATTATAATTACGTAATTTTATTAATGTTATATGGTATGCATTATCCTTTACTTTAATGAACGAAATAATTATATTAATGCATCTATCAATCTTTTACACATAAATATAGAAACAATCTCAAAAATGTTTTGAACAAAATAATAAAATATTGCAAATACACATTAGAATCACGAACGTTATTTTACCTTGCTATAAGAGTTTTGCTCAAATAAGTTTTAATTGATCAAACAAAAGTATATTTATTTTGACAGTTCATAATTGCATGCAGTTCTTCACAAAAATGACAGTTTGTTTGCTGTTTCCAACGTCAAATAAATAGCTTGCTTGTTTGAAATGACAGCTAATTTTACATGTTTGCTTTTGTCTCTTTATTTCTATCATAAATGGAAGTTTATTATTTTCAATTTGACAGCAATGTGTGGTGTGATTAATGTCTTGTTATAATAAAGTATGTATTTGTGTGCGTACGAGAATGAGAGACGAGGTAGATTTAAGGGAAATTACATTGCATTAAAATTGAAAAATATATTAAATAAATATTAAATTAAAGAAATTAATAATTAATTAAATTAAATTAATTAATTAAATTAATTTTTAATTAAATATTAAATTAAAATTAAAGAAATTAACATTTCTTGTATTTTTAATATTTTCTATTTTTTTTTCTTTTTTTATATGGCAAAGTTGTATAAGAAATGCCATCTTTAAAAACCGTAAAATTAACCGGTTATCACAATAGAGTTGTTCAAAACACTCATGAAATTAAAAATTTAATAGTTGATAAATATTTTCCGGAAATAATAAATTAACTTCGATCTGTTCAAAAATAATCACCCCAAAATTTTAAGTTGAAGTTCACCAGCTCTGGGATTTAAGTCATTTTCAGTAGGTAACTTACAGCTGATAAAATTATTATTGTAAATTTTCAAAGACATATGTATAGCCTAAAACTGAGAAAAATGAGAAATATTTTTAAACAAAAAAGTCCACAACCGTTTTTGATCAGATTTTAAAAAATTCCAGGCACATATGCAAACTCCGTATCTAAAGAAAACATTAACCATTTCTTTTTTATTCCCAAAAGCACTTTTAGAGCTACATTTACAGCTTTTTATACCCAAGGGAAGAAAATATCGAAAGAAATGTTCCAAAATGTCAATGAACAAGTTTGATTTTAACCGTTAAACGTACAATTTCCCAAAGACAGATTCAAAAAAATCCATTCTGGAATCCTTACAATTTTTTCAACGTTTCGTACCAAATCTTTCTGCAAAGTTCCCTAAAGCACTTTCATTTATACGATAAGTTACGGCCGAAAAACTAGGAAGAAAAAAGGGTTGGAAATTTAAGCAGAAATCAAAAGAAATTGTAATATTTTTATTTCATTTTTTTATCTGAAAATATTCCGTCGATTCTTCTGGGATCAAGACAAAACATGCTCTCTGAAGCAACAGCAATGAAAGTAGTTGAATTTACAGAAGGAGGGCGAACTTTTGCTTAATCGACGAATCCGTTTTTCTACTGTTTTTCGATTTTGAATATGATTTGCTGAGCATTATCTCTGATGGGATGGAAATTGGATGTATGTACTCGAAGACTGTTCTGAATCAATGTACCATTTAACTTTTTTCTTTCGATGATGTTTTTTTGAGAACTTAAAGAATAAAACTATCTTCCGTCACAAAGAATTTCGATTTTAGAATATAATAGTAAAGAAAAACATGGAAATTTTCCAATGATATCTTCTATTACAGTAAAAGAAAGAAGAAGAAACCTTTAAAGAAGAAACCTTTACAAGTCCTTGACGATACCGTTGTTGAAGAGCATGAAGGAAATAATCGAAATAAAATAAATATATATAATGAAATAAACGTGTATTAATGATCTCTTCAATTATTTACGTGTACACAATAATTAACAACAAATTATCATCAACTATTGACCAGAGTCTAGAAGTTTATTTTAGACTTACTTATTTTACGATATTTATTTTAAAATAGATATATTCGAAAGAAAATAAAACAGCTCGTAACATCAAAAATATTAATTTCTCTACTTTTCACACAAAAATGTTTTGCTGAGTTTGGATGTCAATTTTGTAGAATTATACAAGAATATAATAATTGGGAAAAACTTGAAAATTCTCTAATTGTATCTTCTGTTATAGTAAATAAAGAAGAAATGTCTGCAGTTATTAATGTCCGTGATTATATCGTTGTTGAATAGGTAAAAGAAAGTATTAAAATAAAAGTGTATTATTTATGTGCCTATGATAATTAAGAACAAATTATCATATTTTAATGAACAGTGTCTAGAAGTTTATTTTAGTTATTAATGACTTTTTGATAATTATTTTAAAATATATATTTTACGAAGAAAAAATAGTTAGTAAAATCTAAACTATTAATTTCTCTACTTTTCACACAAAAAAAAAGGTTTGCCCCGAATTTCAATTTTGTAGAATTATGTAATCGTCGATATTTATATTAAAAGGAGCGTGCTTTTAAACTAACATTACAAAAAGCCCAATGGCCAAAATATCAATAATAAATAATTGCCACTATATATTCATTGACATTCATAGAAATCAATAGCTAGAAGAATTTTTGTATAAAAGTTGAATAAAAAACGTTAATTAATTAATAATTAAAATCCATTTTTCATTCACAGAAAGTAAAATTAATCTTTCTAGAAGAAAACTCATTGAATCGAAGAAAGAACTTATTTAATGATGCTTATTTATAGATTTATTCACATAATGAACCTTCAAGTTTTAAAATTCACCAAGTAATTTTACTTAACTGAAGAGTGAAAAAAAATCTAAGCATAACATAAAGAGCAGGTTTTTTTCAACTTGTTCTGTTGAAATGTTTGCATTTCATTTTAATAAAAAAGAAATTATGTAAAATTCCTTTATTAAAAAGATGAGCTTTGTGTTGTATTCAAAACTATTTCCGAAGAATAATTTATTTTTTCAGCAGACTATATGAAGATTATCTGAAAATTTATTCAGGACTGCAAATTCATTTCTGGAGTTGAAATGTCGTAAATAGAAATTTAATTCATAAGCTTTGGGAATTTTTTTAAAAAAGATTTATTTTGCCATTAACTTTAAAAAAAAAGAGGGGTTAAGTATTATCTACGTCATTTTGAATAAATATATTTAAAATTAGTCATTAATTTTAAACTTATCATAAACAAATTAAAAGTTTAAGGACGAATGAAATTTCCGCCAACGAAAATTTAAAAAAAAATTAAACTTAAAACTAATCTTTACGAATTCCATTTAACACTGAAACTTAAAAATTCTCGACTTGATTAAAATTTACACCATTCGCAAATTAAAGATTAATAAAACTGACTAAGAATAAAAAAAAATGCCAGATGCTAAATGATTAAGAAAATGTAAACATAATTTTTCAAGAGGAACTCTATGTAATAAATGAAAACTTATGAAACTGAGAATACGTCATTCTTTACACGCTTTGTGATGCCTACTGAAATAAGTAGGAAATTCTTTGAAAAAAAAATAATGTTTTGGTAAATAATGAATATAGCAGCAATTTAGTTTTGCAATTTTAATTAGTTTATTTAAAAAAAATCTCAAAATATTCGAAAAATCACTGTATGTAATTTAATAGCACAAATAATCTTCTTTTATTTTGCAAGAAATTAATAAATTAAATAAATAGATTATTTACTATAAATTTTAGAAATTATGTATGAGTTTAACTAATATGCTTCAAAATTGTACCTACCGTTCATTAATTTCATTTCGGTTTTCAACTAAGCGTGTATTATAATATCGCCAAGTTGGCGAATCTTTGGCGATAATGAATATATTTAGTTTTTAACATCTACGAAATACTCAAATCTTGATATCACATAATGTGGGACTTTTCTAAACTCCTGTTTGTGAAAATTGACACACAATGAAGGACTTACGCGAGTGAGCTGAAATTTTCAGGAATTAGCGCATGATATGCAAATGATTAGAATTTCAAATCCGTAGCGCATGCGTATGCTGAGCAGCTGTAGCGAGGCGTGTATGCTTATCGATGGTTATCTGCTAGTGGTAAACGTTATTTCAATCGTTACTTATGCCCCTTCGACGAAAGAGAGCGAGATTTGAACAACTTACAGAGTTTGAACGGGGGAGAATCATCGGCCTTTGTGAAGCTGGATTGTCTTATCGTGCAGTAGCCGCTCGTGTGCAGCGTAACAGCAGCACAGTGATGCGTCTTTGGAAGCAGCGGACGGACGAGTGTCGGACAACTCGGAAATCCGGGAGTGGACCCCAAAATGTGACGTCAGCTCGCGATGATAGACACCTGGTCCGCATGGCGTTGACGGACAGTACAGCTTCCTCTAGACAATTGGCAGCACAGTGGTCAATAGAGACAGGTGTTTCATTGTGTGCTTCATCAATTCGTAGACGTCTGCTGTAGCGTGGACTGTGCGCAAGGACTCCTTTATACGGGATCCCTCTCATGCTAAACCATCGCCGCCTGCGGCTACAATAGGCCGCTCAGCATAGAGACTGGCGTGCTGATTGGCAGCATGTCGTGTTTTCTGACGAATCCCGCTTTAATTTGTGGTACCATGATGGCCGCATTCGTGTCAGACACTTTGCCAGTGAACGACACCTTCCGGAGTGTATTATCGAACGCCACAGTGGACGAACACCCGGAGTTATGGTCTGGGGTGCCATAGCATGGACGATCTGAATTGCTAAGAATTGTGGGCAATCTGAACAGCAACCGGTACATCAGTGAAGTTCTACAGCCCCAAGCTGTTCCCTTCCTTCAAAGCTTGCCAGGCGATGTATCTCAACAGGACAATGCCCGCCCTCATATCGCTAGGACTGTTCAATCCTTCTTTGCAACGCGGCAGGTGCAGCTTCTTCCTTGGCCTGCGTATTAACCGGATATGTCGCCGATTGAACATGTGTGGGATTTCGTTGGTCGGCGTCTCGCTCGTGATCCTCGTCCTGTTGCTTCTGCAGACGAACTTTGGGTGCGCATACAAACAATATGGAATGCTCTTCCTCAGGCAGACATTCAAAATTTGTTTGACTCCATGCCACGTCGTGTAGTAGCACTTATTGCGTCGAGTGGTGGCTGCACAAAATACTGATTCCGATCTCTTCTTATTGTTTGTTTGCTTTGAACATTTAATCATTTATTTGTACCACTACTACTCAACTTTGTATTAAATTTCATTCAATTATGACGATTCCTTCATGGTGTTGCAATTTTCACAAACGTGAGTTTAGAAAATCTGAACGATTCTTCAAACCTTGTAGAACAATTTTTTTAACAATTTTTATCAATATTTTTATCAATGTTTCATGAGAATTTAAAAATTACTTTCAAAATAAAATGCCGTTTGCTGAAAACCTTCTAAAGCCTACTTTGGGAATAAAGGAAGTGAGATTCCCGTGCACAAGTAGAGAAAGAATCGTCGCCAATTCCAGCAGTCATAGATATCAATTTGTTTATCTAATTATGCAAACAAACTTCTTAAAAAAACATCTGGCTGCAATAATTTAGGTGTCGGACGCTGTTGTCTGAATGTATCCTTTCAGAATATATTTATAGTTACATAAAGAACCATTTTTTGGATGAATAATTTTATTTCAAAATTCCAAATTCATTCATAAGTCAATGAAAGACAATGGGATTCGGTGTATTGGGACTTTCCTGACTTCACTTCGGTTTGGGTAGTTTGCTTTGGCATTCATTAATACGATTTATTCCTTTGAGATTTTCACTGAATGTTAAACCCAGCGGAAAACTTGTCAAATACTTCGTATTGCGAATTTATATTTTTTCATCTGAAAGTTCTATTCAAATATCGCTTAAAATGAAATGGAAATTTATTGAGATGAACCCTTTTTTTTTCGTTTTTGTGTAGTTGAATAAAAGACTTGGAATCCCCAAAGTTTATGAATTTAGCTTGTTCTTCCCATTTTTCATGAGTTTAAATCTTAAAAAATCCATATGCTTTTATTTTAATATGATTCAAAATGTAGACATTTTCCGAGGAATTAAAATATTTTCGGCTGTCTTGTCTGAATTTTAATTGTTCGGTTTCCAAGAATATTTTACTCCAAACGTAGAAAGTATTCGAAATCATTTATCGTTTATCAATCGTTAAAGTGAATTTGTTTGTTTTAAACAGATTATAGTATATAAACAGCGGTTTATTTTGATGTATAGTATTTATTTAAATTATTTCATTCTGGGAATTAATTCAATTCAATTCAAATCTTTAGTTGCATACAAAGTTCTACTTTATTGCATTTAGACATATTTAATTTTTGAACATTAAAAAGTAATGCTGTTTTGTAGGAAAATATTATTAAGAGAGTGGTTCATTAAACTTAAATGAAAAATTAATTCGCATTTATATGGTTTTAAGTAAATAAATAGTAAGAAAAGGCATTTGTAAATTTAAATACCAATTTATTTCGAAGTTGGAAATATAATTCAAAGCCATTGGTTTCCTAAAATTAGGGAACATCCGGAAAACAGCAGCAAAAATCCAAGAAATAAAAACTTGCTTTATTTAGAAGTATTTGGTGATTGATTGCTCGCGCTCTTCTAATAGAAAAGTACTTACGTTTTGTTCGAGATTAACGGATCCGCATGTAGGCCGAACCCTGTATGTCATCTTTTAAAAGTGTTCAAATTATTATTTGCTTATACACGCATGTATAACAAAAAACAGCTTATTATCTGCTTATACACACATGTAATTTTTTATTTACACACATGTAAATAAAAAATTTCAAATAAAAAAATCATTACTTATTAATCTTTTAATTTAAAGCTTTTATTTTAAAGGATTTATTTCTTTTGTGGTACGAATATTTAGCACAACTCTATCACGAACAGAATAGCCTTGTATTCAGTGCGTGTGTTTTGTGGACTAATTAAAATGGACTTATTTTGTGGACTAATTCGATAATTCCATTTGAATGGATTGTTATATTTTAATCAAGAAATAGGAGGAAAATATAGGGGAAATTCCTTTTAAATGTTCCTGGAAAGTTCCTCCATAATTGTGGTGGCATAATATAGATGCAGTGTAACGGACCTTCCCTCCGCTTATGGTGTTGTACATAGTGCAACACAAAGTCTGATGCATATCTGCGAATTTAGGCGCGAGTTATTAGATCCAAGTGTTCGGCATTCATATATAACAAAATAATATATTTGTCTCTATCATGAAGAGGTTGTTGTGATTAGGAGTTTGCTTCTAGGGAGCACTTAATTCACCTCATTACCGCTTCTATTTTTTCTGAAATATATTGATACAACATTGGGACTGGCTACTAACTGAGCTTATATACATTACCATCGTTTTGAGTAAATAATTATGTCGCGATTGTATAACTATTAGATTCTAAATAGGTAAATTGATAAATAATAACGTATTAAATTTAATTATACTAATACAAAACTTTGCACCCACATATTACATGAATGACATTTTACATAATCAGTATCAAAATCCTCTGTGAATTTGTACAAATTTTAAGAAATAAAAATTAAAATACACCATTCAAAATAAATGTATGTATTTAATCCACTTCAAAAAACCCAAATCGAAATCTCTTAATTCTAAATGGGAAATAAGCAGTAATTGGCTTGTCAAATGCAACTGAAATTAGGAGAAACAAATCGGAGGATTCTCCGAGATATGTCGTCAGACCACGTAATAGCCTGAATGTTAAAACATAACAGCCCTAATAAGAATCACCGTCTGGGAATCTGAGGTAATTAAATCTCGTCATCTTCAGAATAATTAACGCCGCGTGAATCGCTAAGCAATTTTGCTTCGATTCGAAACATCCCTTCCTGGCTTATTCGAAGTCGAGTCTTGGATTGTTAATTCAATATTCTAATGGTGGAAAACGATCTCAAGTTGAATTGCTATCATCTGCTTCTGACGTTATGAATTCGTTCTTGGCGTTCTTTGCAAGTTAATTACGTCGAAGTATCTCTGGTATCGAATAATGTTCTTTGTCCTTTTTTTCCTTTTAAATAGTTCCTAAGTATGTCTGCTAATGACCTTTAAAATGAGTTCCGTTTATTTATTCGAACGTCATCTTCAGAAAGTCATAAGAACGTATCTTGAGGGAAATAAAAAAAGGTTTTGTGTCATAATTGCTTTTAAAATAATCTTTTGTACACCTAGGTGTTAGAAATTATATTATCTCTCTCATATCTTATTATACAATGTTATCGATCCTATATTTCTTTTTGGAATAAATGTTAATTAAAATAACTGTAATATTAGTAGTTGCCTGTAGCACTAATATATTAATTCAAATCAAAAACCAGAAAGAAAGGGTGTCATTTTGTATGCGAAATAATATTTTCTAGGCGTTAATATTTTATCGTAATTATATAAAATGAAATAACATTATATATTATTTAGTGGGGCCTTATGGCCGAGTGAGTAACGCTCGGTGGCAACTAATTCCTTAAACACTATTTTGAAGATGTTGAAGCAATAGTCTATTTATATTTTGAAAGCCAAATAATTAAATATGAGTTGTAGTTGATCTTCGTCCATCGTTATATTTAGGAACACATATTTCACGCCAGATATAAAGCACACATAAACAAAATCATTTGAAAAAACAACAAATTTTACTTAAAAGTTTTTGAAATAGAAGATCCTCGTATTGGCCCATGAGATAGCCCATTTTTAAATAGCTCATAATCTTACTTTTTTTATTTTACAGTTTCACTTTTTTGGAAATGCCACAAACTTCTAAACAATACAGCATCATGTTCCACACATGATAATAAGTAGTGTTAAAAATATTCACCATTCTTCTGATGACCATAAAGTCCCTCTTTTTTTATGACAGTAATTCGTATGAAATCAATTCATAAATACAAAAAAACAAATAATTTAATCTTTCATAATTTCTTATCTCAAAGCAGACATCGAAAACAATAACTTTTAGAACAATATTTATTACCATGAAATATTTTTTTCAAAAAAAGAAAAAGAAAACTCACACAAAAGTCATTTTATTCAAATTACTGAAATAAGATTAAATTGTTTTTCTTACGAAGTATGTTTTTTTCAATTATTAAATTTTATGAATTATTTTATAAGTTACTGTCAGAAGAAGAGATAATTAAAATTTCAATTTTGCTAAATAGACTGCTAATTTTTTAATTATATTATTATTTTAATATTTAAAATGAAAAATTATGAATTAATTTCAATAAGAAACATAATTGTTACTCAGTTTCAGTATGAAAACAAAAAGTCATTCTTACAATAATCATTAAATAAAGAGTTTGTAATTGAAGTACTGCATCAAAAGCAACCACTTTCACAAAAAAATAATATTTTGGTACTCCCTGACCAAGGTAATAAAAACAACACTCCTTAAAAAATAATAGTAGGAAGAAAAAAATAAAAGTAAATATTTCCCATTCGAAGCAAATGGATCTCTTCTCCGAAAGCTTGGACTGAATTAAAAGAAAAGGTTCATTCGAGTGTCAAGATTAAAAATGTATATCCAAAAGGAAACTGCAATAGCTAGATGGCTATTATCTCAAAGGACCCTTAACTGGCCGTTAAAACAATTGTCTCCAATGCCTGCCGGGATTTTTTTCAGATCCATCCAATGGCATATTCTTCAGTTGTTTTGTTATTGCACTTAATGGATGTACGTGTTCCGAGTCATGGAAGTCGCATTCGATGATGGCGAAGGTGTTTCCTCCTGCTTGAGATACACAGGATTTCAAAAGCTGCAGAGAGGGGGGATAAAAACAAAATGGCGTAATGGTTCGATTTTATAACATAATGGCATCAAATGGACAGCAATTCTTTTTTTTAAGGTCCACTTTCTTTCTCGAGGAATCATTGGGCGTAACAGCTGAAGAGCCATTTTTTCTCTTCTTTTTAGATGTTTGCAATCTAGGAAGAAGTTTAAAGTGACCAGAATCACTTCTGTTCGTGAGCTAAAATGTATCAATAAAAATGATTATTATGTGATAAATATCAGAAATGAAAACATGTTTGGTTGCAGTTTTTACCAATAGCAGGAATCCTAAATTTGAATTTGGCTATAATTGAAATAAATTAAAATTTTGGAATCACTTATTAAAATATTTAAAATTTTAAACTGAACAATGGAAAAAATCTAACTCTTTCTAATTCTAATCTTATTCACAGTGTTGGGTTTTGATATAAAAACACCTAGATTTTTACAGATAAATCTTCTGAACACATATATCATATGCATTTAATTTAAATTCCTTACATTTTTTTTTTCTTTTTAATAATATCATTGCATAATACCAGTGATAAAATATATGCTTTGCTGATTGGCTAGAATTCAAGTTTTCTAGCTATGCACATCATCAGTATTCTACTAGTCGGAAAACTTTTACTCCATCTATATTCCGTTTCTTATTAACTAGTTCTTATTGTTAATTTCATTTAAAATAGCCAAAATTATTTATAGTTCTGTGCAAAGTAACAAACCCAAATAAAATTAAATACAGGGTACAACAAATATTATGTTGTTTTAACTTAACATTACTTTACCTGAAATCATAGTAATAAGTAATCTATGAGAATTGAGGAATTTAAATTTTTTATCTTTTATCTATCGTTATTGAAATAATATCCCTTGCTAATATAAAATATAGAAAATCGATAAACTTATAAATGCACCTAAAATAGAAATTAAATTATTGATAATATATTTCATTTGATAAATATTTTGCTACCTTTTGTGGGTAGTTATAAGTAAAAATATTTAGTTTTATCTTAATACATTTACTTAAATGAAATAAAAGAACTTTGCGTTGATAAATTAAAATCGAGAAACCGAACAGTGTAACTAACCACGATGCATATCATCTCACACTATCAAATTCCGGTCCCCCAAAGCAAGGAACGCATTAATCATATCTTGAAGGCACAGAAACTGCTCTATTCCACCATCACCGCAGCATCCATCTAACCCTAACAAACTCCCTCACAATAACAGTTATTGGACAGCAAGGCATGGACGCTTCCCTTTTCGCACAAGGCTCCTGATTGAAACCACTGTCTCAATTTCCGAGATTTCGCACGTAATTCTGTCCAACAATTAGCACAGAGTCCTCAAGTTAGCATATCCAGTGTTGGGGAGTTTTAAGCCTAAATTAACCTGGAACTGCCAGGCCGTGGGTGTGAGTTTCCAATTTAATAGTGAATGGTCAACGCATTAGCACCATTCTAAGTTGGGTGTGTTTCGAGAAGATCGCTTAAAGCTTCGCTAAATAATGAGGTATTGAAATTAATCTGCTATAGGCATATTATAACTGAATTATAGGATAGTGCGATGTATTCATTTCCACATAATACGTTTTCCCGGTTATTATAGTTTGATTCGTAGTATCTGTTGCATTTTATTTGAATTATTGTCGATCGAATCTTGAAAATGTATTAAAGAGGTTGATATTTCTGTCTGATATTGAATGTGTCAAGCAGACGAGCTTTTTCAAGTTCAATTCCTACTATTAGTATTACGTTATTGTATTAAATAACGAGTAGGTGTTGGTTACGGTATTGGTAAATATCGTAAATTTCTTTCTGAAATTTTATGGTTGAATATTTTAATTAAAGCTCTGATAGAAGGTGGTTTACACTGTGCTTTACTATCAGATTTGACTCCTTACAGAAACTAGCATGATGTTTTCCTCTAACATCCACATTGTTTTATATTTTCTTAAGAAATGAGTAATTTTGCCAGGTTTTTTTTTTTTTTTTTTTTTTTTTTTTTTTTGTAATTTTAATCATAATCAACTAAAAAATGAATCCTTTTTCATATTGAATAATTTGATTTCTGTTGTTTAAACAATTAATATAAACAATGTTTGAAATAAAACTTATTTAGCAATAAGTAAGACACTAGACACATTTATTGAAAAATAGTACACATAAATAATATTATTTTTTATGATATTCTTAAGAAAATATTTTAAAATATATTTCTGTCTTAAAAAAAGTTTTTTTGTAGTATCTAGTCGAATGCAAGAGCAACAAAAATATATAGAATTCAAAAATAAAATAGCTATATCACATTTCTGTAAGTCTGCCCATCTTTTTCATTGATGGTTCTGAAAACTTGTGAACAATGGTGAAACTGCGATATGAAATATTTATTGAATCCCTATCTCAACTTCTTAAGAGATGTGAACAGTATTTGAGGATATATTGTAACTTTATATAGATATATATATATAATATATACAGTTATAAAGTACTAATGCATAGCGTACACTACATATGATAGTTTCATTAATATTAAAAGGTTTTATAGTTATGAATATTCTTTTTTTTTAGTTAAGAATATTTTCTGTTTATTCAGATTTAAGTAAATTATTTTTATCATATAATTATTTTTATTAACATTATTTTTCAAGAAAACAAATATTTTTTACCGATATTATTTCATTAGAAGATTAAAAGACATGAAAATTAAATTCAACTCAAACAGATTTCATAATGGACACTTTTTTTATATAATATATTTTTTATAATATATATATATATATATATTTATAATATATATATATATATATCACAATGTTTTTAATGTACATAACTATTACAGCGTACATTTCAGTTGATGTTTATTATTATGTACGAATATAACAGAATATAAAGCAACATTTTCGAAAAAAATTTGATAAAAGTTATATAATGAATACTTTTTTTTATTACTTTTGGCTATCATATTCTTTCAAAGAATAACAACACACGGTATAAAATCTAAGATTAATATTTCTGTTTTGCTATGAAGACCCATTCGCTAAAATTTAACTAAATATTTTCCATAATTTTTTTAAATAACTTACATTATTAAATATTGGAGCATATGAAAAATTGAATCATCAGAAATACTTGTCAAATATATATAAACATTCTTTTATCATTTTAAATGTGTGATAGTAGAAATTCTTTTAAATTAGAGAAATAAATACAATTTGAAATGCTAACAAAAACGATCGTATCACAAAATAAAAAAAACAAGCAAAATTAAAAAATTATTTTTTTATAACAAGAACCCTCCAAATGCTAATGTAAGATATCTTATTTTATATGATAGCTAACAAATATTCTTCTTTTGTACTGTAGAATTTATTGACGTGATTTCTGTTGTTTATTTAAAGAAAAAAAAATAAATTAAATAAAAATAAAATAGATAAATATAAAAATACTTAATAATTTTAGTAAAATTCTAAAAAGTATTTTCTTGGTCATTTCTTAGAAAAAAAATAACAATAATTTACAAGGATTTTTTTTTCTTTGCTTTGATATCGTTTTAATCTCATTGTGTTTTGCACGTTCTTCTTCTTCTTTATTAATTAGTATTTTTTTTTTTTTTTAAATCATCTTTTAAAATTGAAAGCAATGAGTTCTTAATTTACAAAAAAGAAAAACATTTCATTATAAAAGTTGGAAGAAAAGCTGATTGTTTATAGAAGAAATTAACGAAAGCAGATGCCAAATTTAAAAATACTTTGTTATTATTAATTTAATAGAAATGTTTTTGAAATTCGGTATTTTGGTTTCTAGCAATATAAACTGAGATTAAAAAGTCTTATTTACGTTGCCATGTAAATGGTTTTTAATTTAAATTTTCAAATGGAAAATATTTACTGTTTGAAAAAATAATTAGTATAGGATTAATTTATATAATTTGTTTCATTTTAAAAAATATCAAAACAAATTTTTAAAGAAAACACTATTTAATATTAAAACAAAATTTGATGGGGTTTTTTTTATGAGAAGAAAATTTATGGCAAAAATTAGTTTGAAGAAAAAGATTTACTTATTCCACAACCTTTTCTAAGTGAAATTCCATGCAAAAAAAGTTTTGTTTCTCAAATAATTATCTTTTTTTGCGTAAATTGTATTACATATATATATCAAAGTATTTAGCAAGAAATTGAGATTTTTTTAATTTTTTTTTTCCAAAATATTTGAAATTTCAAACATAATAGATTTTTTGTTTGATATATAAAAAGGATTAAGGAAACCGATTTTATTTTTTTACAAATTGCCTACATAAACTCGATTTTGGAAATACGCGTAATATTGTTATTTGCGGATGAACGTTTTCTTAAAATTTAGCAAAACAGCTATGTATATATTTTTGATTTATAAAAGGTTTATTAAAGCTACATTAATTTATTACATTAATATATGCACTGGCATTAACATTGTTAGATAATTCATTTTTTTTCCGGATGAAAAAAAAAAAAACCCTTCGATGTTGACGTGTAACCATTTTTTTTTCTATTATTTGTGGATAAACTTTTTTTTTCTAAGTTGTAACAATACATTGAAGTGGTTTTAATGCAGCTGGCAATAGAGAGACAGTTAATCGTTATGCCTTAAGCAAGGGTTACACCGCTGTTACTCATTCAGGGGCAAGTGAAGATATGCTACGGAATGCAGTCTGGCATTTCTTATGATTTTGATTATATGTACTACTTGCTACTAATCGAATGAAATAAGGACTCGTTTTTTCTTAAATTTAATGTATAAACTTCATTAGTTTCCTGTAGTGAAATTTTCCGAGATTGCCCATCTTGTCCGGCGGTTTACCTAATTGTAAAATGACGGAATGGCCTTCAGAAAAATAATGGTTTGTGACTTTTTGATGGGACACTCATGGTGTGTGGCTTTAAGAATTTGTACTCCTTTTTTTTCGTTTAAGCCCCGTAGAATATTTTTTACTTGTTTTAAACGTATGAAAATACAAAATCAATTATATATTCAACATTTTGATATGGGCTTACTGTTGTGTAGCGCAATTGTAGTTTTATACAATTCCTCAACACCATTTTCTAATTCAGTTTTCAAAAATTTCAATTAAATGAAATTAGAAAAATTTAACGAACCCCACAACCTTATGCATTTTTAATTACAGACGGCGTTTCTTTCACTCTTCCGTTCCAACTCTAATGACTTCGGAGTCCATTTGTAATGGAAGTCTGTCCATTGTGTCTCTCCAGAACCGGAAAAGAGGTCAAAACTTTTTAAGGTGAACCGCACTGAATGATGGACGATGGCTAATTGCTAATTCGATGATTTCCTAATTCATCTCCTGATTAGTCATTCATAATGGATGGTCTGCCGGCGGATAAATGAGTTTGTTGCTACAAAGGGGTTCAAAAAAGGGTTTGTTGCTACAAAGGGGTTGCTTTCATTCGTTTGCTATCGGAAAGCTTCATTGCAAGTACAATGACTGAAATTCGATAGTACGGACATGGCAAGCAATTGAGAAAATTATATGTGAAAGGTTCGGATTGTTGTTGACTTTTTACCAACATTTATTCTTGGATTACAGATTCCAGTTTATTATTTGGAGTGGACAATAGACATTCTACTAGATAATATACTACTAGACATTCTATATATAAATATTTTATAATACGTTTTTTGAAAAATCATAGTGAATGTTTCCTTGCAAATTTGTTCAGATAATTGAAAGCTATTTCTTTTAGGTAGGTATACAGAAAGATTTCATTATAAAAATTATCTATAATACATTATATGTACATTATATGTACAACTTCTATGTATATATGTTGAAGAATCTGTATGTGAAAACGTCATGTCATGCGTATTGCAGTTATAATGGTTTTTGTGTTGCAGTTTGTGTTAGCCCTGTCCTTGACATCTGTGAGAAATTTCACTTAAAAATATAAGTGTTTAAGTTATGCTTGGCTTTGTGAGACGCTAAAATTGATTCCGGCGATTTTTGAGATGTCTGAATTAATTGAGCAAAGAACTTGCATTAAATTTAGTTTGGGGAATGAATATTCCTGTGCGAAAACGTATAGAATGTTCCAGAAGGCATTCGGTGAGCAAACTGTATAGGAAAGAAATGTTTAAAAGTGGTATAAAAAGTACAAAGAAGACAGAGAACGCGTTGAAGACGAAGTGCACTATGGTCGAACATCAACCTCAACCGACAAAGCTCACGTCCAAAAAATTAAAGATTTGGTGCTTGCAAATCGTCGATTTACAATTAGAGACCCTGCTGATGATATAATAATAAATAATATATTAAGCTATTGCAGAATAAAAACATGAATATATAAATATATATTTAATGTATATATATTTAATTAAATGTAGCAGAATTTAATGAAATAATATTTACAAACATTACAATCGGCTGGGCCGATATACAGGTTACACAAAAAAATTATTTAATAATTACTCAATTTTTTTTTTGTTTAAGCTTCATTTTAACTAGATGCTTTGCGTAATTTAAAAACGTATATTCTATTTCAACAACTGCCATTTTCAATTTAATATGTGATTGACGACTTTAAAAACTTCTTAAATTAAACTTCTAAAACTTCTTAGAGTAAACTTTTTTCTTAACTCAAACTTCTTAAACTTTAAAGACTTCCATTTTGAGAAAAATTGATTCGTAGCTATCTTTTCAAAACAGAAAAATTTAACTAAATATTATGCGTTAAAAAAACTCGTGAGATAATAACTTCATGGAAGAAATTAAACTCATGGAAAAAATTAAAGGTTTCAGGAAAATTGCCAAAATTGAAAGTAGTGAAGGACACGTAAAATCGCACCCTTGAAAATAATACCCATGTATTTTAAGGCTAACAAAATAGACAAGGTGAATACTGAAAACATTTTTTTTCTAATGCTGCTGGATACACATCAAATATGATGGTATAGTTGTATGTATCTATAGTTGATTCAAATATAACGGTACAGTTGTATGTTGGTATGAAGTTATAGTTGATTAAAATATAATATTATAGTTAAATCAACTATAACTACATACAAATATGATGGTATAGTTGTGTGTAGGTATAGTTGATTCAAATAGAAATTGATTCATATATGTATAATATGTATGTAGGTATATAGTTACAGTTGATTGAAATATGATCGCATAGTTGTATGTAAGTATTTTCTTTTTTTTTCTAATGCAGATGGCAAACACTTAGACAATTGTCTTTTATGCCTTAAGACAGGCGCTGCACCGACGTGACTCAATTAGCACTACCCAGGTAGTGCGTGTAGCTTGAAGATAAGCTACGGACGCTGAGTAACAATAGCCCCGCAACGCTCTACGATCATATTAGACCGGGACCTACGGTTTAAAGGGGATTCCGAGCCACTAAAAACATCCATGGCCGCACGGAATTCGATCCCGAAACAAGTGGTACCGAGCGCCAGAGCGCTAGCCACTCGGCATTCAGACACTTACAGAAAACATAATAACCAATGAAAAAAAACCCTAACAGTATTTGCAATACATATATTTTCATAATCTTCATACCTCATGGGACGATTATTTAAATAGGACAATAGACATCGTAGGATGATTATTTAACTAAGGCAATAGACTTCATAGGACAATTATTTAGATGCAATAATAAAAGATTTATTTAACTTTATCAAACCCGTAGCACACATAGCTCCAACCAGAGAAAAATATTTCTCCTGCTCAATAACTCTGCAATTTGTTCCTTATTTATATCGAGGCAACTCTATCGCCAAAGGTAAAATGATGATGTTAAAATTTACTAACTAATAGAACTCGATATTACAAAGATTTTCAAAATAATGGAACCCTCATTTACGCGTTGAATTGAAAACTCCATTGTAAACTCACAGTCATTATTTTTACGTTAAGTTTATAAAATCACTATTCTGAATAAAAAATTCATGAATTCAGTCTCAAAAGACATTATCATTAAATTATGCCATTTGAATAAATTCATTGATTAACTGTACAGAAATAGAAAGATGAAACAAGAAACTTTAGCTTGAACTCATAAAAAAATGAATAAAAGTTTATTATTAAAGTAATAAAAACTATCTGTTTTCGTAAAATAATTATCTCAAATTATTCTTATTATTTGGTTTTCTTAATATAGAAAGCATTTTTAATGTTTATTCTACAAAATTTTAATTTTGACAATCATTTGTAAAAGAAGAAGTTTTTCAATTTAAAAGTGAAGAAAAATGAAAAAAGATTCTTATGTATATATTTTTTTTTTTAAATTTTAATCTAAAATTCTTTTGATTATGATTTCACTGAATTTGTAATTAAAAAGCTGAAAGATTCTTTTTTTATAAAAAAAAAATTAAATAAATAAAAAAAAAGGTAGATAATGTTTTCAAAAAGTAAATAAAAGTTATGGGATGTGTTTTGCATAGTTATCAAATCAAGTAAGTACACACACACAAAAAAAAAATCTTTTTCGAAAAAATATTTAAGAATTCATTAAATATCCGAAACTTACGGCAAGAATGAGAATTTAATTAGGTCGTTATTAAAAGAGAATACAGGTTTATGAAATATTGAATAAAAGTATATCATTGCGTGATTGAAATGACATGTAGACATTGTTACAGAACGGGTTTGATAACTGAATTCCCGATTTGTTATTGTATAAATTAAAAATCCTTACATGAAAACATAATGAATTTCAATACTTTTTTTTATCAATTTCATAAGGCCAAATGGCTGTTATTTTTTTACCAGCCATTTTTAAATATTAATGGTAATTTATTTTTGGTAGATGATTCTAGAATGGTAAACGAGACTTTGGTAGATTATTTTTATAATGATATTGAAAATAACTTAGAATATATGAATACCTTAAAATGTTATTCCTATATGTATATATATATATATATATATATTTGGGGTCTAAATGGCCGAGTGGCTAGCTCTCTCGCGCTCGGTACCACAGGTTTCGGGATAGAATCCTGGCGGTGCCATGAATGTTTGTAGTGGTTCGGAATCCACTTTAAGCTGTAGGTCCCGGTCTCATATAACTGTTGAGCGTTGGGCGTAGAGCATCTGGTCATCGTCAAACATCTCTGGTCTCGAAATCTACCTGTAGGTAGACAGCCTTGGCCCACACTGGGATGTGGCACCAAAGAGGATGATATATACATATATATATATCGGAAAAACGAGTCTTTCATAGTTTATTTTTATAATGACATTCCCAGATGTTTCAAATATATGAAAATAACTATGGATACATTAGAATGTTATTCCTATACATATAATAAAGTTTATGTGTATATATAAAGTTTCGAATTATAATAGCTGAGATACATTTCATATTAAGATAAAATAATCTCTGATAGATTAATATAGTCTCTTATAGATTATTTTTATAATGATGGTCACAAATCTTTTGTAATTTTTAATTTCTAATGTATGAAAAAAATTAGAATCTATGGATATCTTAAAATGGTATTCATATATATATATATATATATATTACAAAATCTTAGAGTTATAACAGCGTAGAATAACTATGGATAAAACTTTGCCCCGATATACTTTGTATATACTTCGTGTATAATGCAAAAAGTATATCAAGGCTGAATAGAGGAAGATTATATTCAAAAATACTTCTCGAAATTGCAGAAACACTATTATAGTAAATATAATATAGAGGCTCATTCACCCAGATTCTATTCCAAAAATACACTTCTCGAAATTGCAGTTGCGGTAACGCTTATAGTGTACCGCGCCTTTGTAATGTAGATAGAGGCTCATTCACCCAGATTCTATTCCAAAATATACTTCTCGAAATTGCAGTTGCGGTAACGCTTATAGTGTACCGCGCCTTTGTAATGTAGATAGAGGCTCATTCACCCAGATTCTATTCCAAAATACACTTCTCGAAATTGCAGAAACACAATATAGTTATAGTGTAACATGCCTCAGTACTGTAGATAGAGACTCATTCACCTAGATTATATTCAAAAATACACTTCTCGAAATTGCAGAAACACAATATAGTTATAGTGTAACATGCCTCAGTACTGTAGATAGAGACTCATTCACCTAGATTATATTCAAAAATACACTTCTCGAAATTGCAGAAACACAATATAGTTATAGTGTAACATGCCTCAGTACTGTAGATAGAGACTCATTCAGCTGGATTTTATCCCAAAATATATTTCTCGAAATTGCAGTAACGCAATATGGCTATAGTATCGTAAACCACACTTATTAATGTTGAATCTATATATACATGATACTCCACATCAAAGGCCCGCCATTTAAAAAAACAATTATATTTAAAGTACTAATTTTCCAGTTTTAATCAAGAATTCTTGTGAAACGCATAAGCTACTTCAAAAGTTCTTTATTCTTAAAAAATATTCAAAATCGATATTTACTAAATTGATCAAACAAAATGACCTTGTATAGTTAACAGAAAGCAATGTAATTAATCACTTCTGTATGAAAGTGTCACAAACTTTATATTTACAAATTAAAAGAAATGAAACTTTTTGATAAGTTTGAAATAGATGAATCATGTGTTTCCATCGTCAAGTGAAATGACAGCTAATTTTACATGTTTGTTTTCGTCTATTTATTTCCATCATGAATGGAAAGTTTATTATTTATGATTTGACAGCAACGTGCGGTGTGATTAATGTTTTGTTATAATAAAGTATGTATTTGTGTGCGAGTGAGAGAAGATGTAGATTTAAGTGAAATTACATTGCATTAAAATTGAAAAATATATTAAACAGAAATATTTGTAATTTTTATTTGATGAAACAAATGTAGCGGTAAAAATAAGATTCCTTGTATTTTTTAATACTTTCTGTTATTATTATTTTGTTTATATCTTTTAACATGGCAAAGTTTTACTAGAAATGCCATCTTTCAAAAACAAAAAAAAAGGTTTCACGGTTATCACAATGTTAATTAAAATACTCATATTACTACAAATTCGAAAAACAATCATTTCTTTTAAGAAATAATCAATTAACTTCGATCTTTAAAAAAATACTGCACTCGAAAACTTAAAATTGAAATTCCCATGGAATTTAAGTCATTTTCTGGTGGTTATTTACAGCTTATAAAACTTTTTTTCTGTGTTTTCGGTGAGCTGTTTATAATCTGAAATTAAACAAAATAAGTAAAATAAAATGAGAATTATTTTTAAACAAAAAATGACAACAACCGTTTTTCATCAAATTTTAAGAAATCCAAGCATATGTGCAAACTTCGTATCTAAAGAAAACATAAACTATTACTTTTTTTCCACATAAGCATTTTAGAGGTATATTTCCAGCTTTTTATACCCAAGAGCAGATAATATCGAAAGAAATGTTCCCAATGTCGCTGAACAAGTTTGATTTTAACCCGCTAAAAGTACAATTTCCAAAAGACAGATAAAAAAAATCCATTCTGCAATTCATACAGTTTTTTCAACGTTTCGTACCAAATCTTTGTGGAAAATTCCCTAAAGCACTTTTCTTTATACGATACGTTTTCTGAAACACTACGAAGAAAAAAGGGTTGGAAATTTAAGCAGAAATCAATAGAAATGGTAATATTTTTATTTCATTTTTTATCTGAAAATATTCCGTCGATTCTTTAGGGATCTAGACAAACCTGCTCTCTAAAGCAACGGTAATGAAAGCAGTTGAATTTACAGAAGGAGGGTGAACTTTTGCTTAATCGACGAATCCGTTTTTCTACTATTTTTCGATTTTGAATATGTTTTGCTGAGTTTATTTCTCTGAGTTGAAAATTTTCTCTATTTGAGTTATGTTTCTCTGATGGAATGGAAATTGGACGTATGTACTCGAAGTTTGTTCTGAATCAATGTATTATTTAATTTTTTTTCTATAAAGTTTTGTTGAGAACTTAAAGAATAAAACGATCTTCTGTCACAGAGAAATTCGATTTGAGTATATAATAGTAAAGAAAAACTTTGCATGATATCTTCTGTTATAATTAATAAAGAAGAAACTTTTGCAAGTTATTAATGTTGATTATATCGTTGCTGAATAGATTGAAGAAAGGTATCGAAATAAATGTGCATTATTGATTCAATTCTGCAATTAATGAAGTGCATACTGTAATTAAGAATCTATCATTCTTTAATGAATAATGTCTAAAAGTTTTTTTAGGAATTACTTACTTTTTGATATTTATTCTAATATAGATATTTTTCGATAAAAATATTTAGTAAGATAAAAAATTTGATTTTCTTTACTTTTCACACAAAAAGCTGTTTTGCTTTAAATATGGATGCCAATTCTGTAGATTCATTCGAGGATATAGTAGTTGACAAAAATTTGGAAATTCTTGAATGATCTCATCTGTTATAATAAATAAAGAAGAAACTTTTTCGAGTTGCCATTATGCATTTCCTTGATTATATCGTTGTTTAATAGATTGAAGAAAAGTATTGAAATAAATGTGTATTATTGATGTCTTCAATTATTGATGCGTATGCATTAATTAAGAGCAAATTATCATGTGATGAATAGATTCTAGATGTATAGTTTAGGCATTTCTTAATTTTTCATCTTTATTTTAAAATATATATTTTTCAAAAAAATAGTTAGTAACATCAAAAATAATAATTTCTCTATTTTTCACACAAAAAATATTTTGCTTTAATTATGGATAATTTTGTAGATTTATTCGAGGATATAATAATTGAAAAAAACTTGGAAGTTCCCGAATGGTGTCTTCTACTATAGTAAATAAAAAAGTTACTTTTGCAAGTTATTAATGATTCACCATTTTACATTTCTTTGTTTACATCTTTGTTGAATTGATTGAAGAAAAGTATTGAAATAAATGTGCATTATAGATGTCTTCAATTATTGATTTGAATACGATAATTAAGAACAATTATTATCAACTGATGAACAGTGTATAGATTAGTATATTTTGGGGATTACTTGCGTTTAGATATTTATTTTAAAAAAATCAAAAAATAAATAGTTGCAAAGATCAAAAATATTAATTTCTCTATTTTTCCACAAAAAATGTTTTGCATTAAATTTTGATGTCAACTTTGTAGAATTATACAAAAATTAAGAAAACAAATGAGAAAACTTGGAAATTCTCAAAATGTATTTTCGTATTAATGTTATATTTTATTATAGTAAATAAAGAAATGAACTTTTGCAAGTTATTATATATTTGCCAGTTTTCATTTCCTTGATTATATAGTTGTTGAATAGATTGTAGAAAAAAATATGTTGATTGGAAATAAATCTTCATTATTGATGTCTTCAATTATTGATGTGCATACGACAATTAAGTACAAATTATCATCCACTAATGAACAGTTTCTACACATTTATTTTAGGTATTACTTACTTTTTGATATTTATTTTAAAATATATATTAGTCAAAGAAAAAGAGGTCGTAAGATCAAAAATATATTAATTTCTCTATTTTCCAAAAAAATGTTTTGCCCTAAATGTAGATGTCAATTTTGTCGAATTATGTCATCGTCGATATTTATAATAAAAGCAGCGTTCCTTTTTTACCTTTTAAACTAACGTTACAAAAAGCCCCAATGGATAGAAAATGTCAAAAATAACTGTCATTTTTCATTCATTAACATTCTTAAATATCAATATTTAAAAGAATCTTTGTATAAAAATTGAATAAAAAAATTAATTAATTAATAATTAAAATCCATTTGTCATCCACAAGAAGTAAATTAAATCATCTTATATGAAAATTCATTGAAACGAAGAAAGAACCTATTTAATGATGTTTATCTAATTGATTTATTCACATAATGAACCTTCAAATATTAAATTTTACCAAGTAATATTACTTAACTTAAGAATGAGAAAAAATCTAAGCATAATATACATAGCAGATTTTTTTTTCTATAATTGTTCTGTTGAAATGTTTGCATTTTATTTCAATAAAGAAGGAATTATGCGAAATCCTTTTATTAAAAAGATAAGTTTTGTCTTGCATTAAAACTATTTCCAACGAATCATTTTAGTTTTCAAAAGGTTATGTGAAGATTATCTGAAAACTTATTCAGGACTGCGAATTCTTTTCTGAAATTGAAATGTCTTAAATAGGAATTTAATTAATAATCATTGCGAAATATGTACAATTTTTAAAAAGTTATGTATTAACATTAACTTTAAAAAGGAAGAAGAGTTAAGTATTATCTAAATTATTTTGAATAAATATTTTTTTAATTAGTTATTAATTTTGAACTTATCAAAAATAAATATATGGTATAAGGAGAAATGAAATTTTCTTCAATGAAATTTTTTAAAAACTAAAATTTAAACTAATCTTTTCGAATTCCATTAAAAGCTGAAACTTAAAAATTCTCGACTTGATTAAAAATTCACATCATTCGCTAATTAAATATAAACTATTTCTGAATAATAAAACTAACTAAGAATAAAAAATATCTACTGCTAAACGATTAAAAAAAAGATAATTAAAAATGAAATATATCTGCATAATTTAACTAACTAAGAATAAAAAATGTCTGATACTAAAGGTACATTGGAATGAAAACATAGTTTTTCAAGAGAAACGCTATGTAATAACTGAGTTTTCGTCATTCATTACATGCGCTAAGTAAGTTAGAAAATAAGTTAATGTCTGCTGAAATAAGTTAGAAAATTCTTAATCGAAATAATGTTTTAGTAAATAATGAATATAAGAATAATTTAGTCTTGCGATTATAATTGTTTATTTAAAAAAATCTCAAAATATTCGAAAAATTCATTTGCATAATTTTGATAACACAATCTTCTTTTTTTATTTTGTACGAAATTTATATAATAAATAAAAATTAAACGAATAGTTTATTACTGTAAATTTAAGAAATTATGTATACGTTCAATTAATATGCTTCAAATTTGTACCTTTTCAACTAAGCATGTATCATAATATCGCCCAGATGGCGAAACATTAGCAATAATGAATATATTTACAATATGTGCGCTGTGATATAATGAAGCTATGTGCTGAATTCAGCATTGTGCTGAAAGTTTGAATTTATTGAAAATTAATAAGTTAATAGATTTATGACTTTGACTTCTTTTTAACGAGAATGTTTCCTTCAAGTACGTAAGACATTTGAAAAATACACTTCGACAACACAAAAATTCTGATTCTGCTATTATAAAAGTATTAATTTACGGATGTAAATAACTTTAATTTAAGAAAATAAGTATCTAATGTGTTTTGTGTTCCAGAATGTAAAAATTATGAAATCTAAATACTGTCAAAAAGAGTAACTTAATCAAAAGAAATAAACCAAATAAAAAAATTTATTATCTAGTTCAGACCACGCGTATTTCCTTCAATAATTATTCATACCTCCTATTCCTCAAGTTCAACAGCCGGACTACCGATTTGTTCATTCAAACCTACTCAAGACATGAGGAGATTTCAATTCAACTGCATTTGTTTCAAAAATATAAAACTAAGATTTCCATTAGCTTGGATTGTGGTATTCACCGGTTATTTTCGTACCATTTAATATTTTATACTTTTTGTAATATATATGTAATTTGTTTATGTATATATATATCTTATATGTTTTTCACTGATTTGTTGTAATTTTCTGTTTAAAAAAAACTACTTAAAATTCATTATTTAATTGATCAATTCAATAACGAACTGTCAATGGTTTATCAATTAAATAATAACCTATCTTTCAGTAACTTCTTTTTAATTATTTTAATTTATTCAATATTTTTCTTCGCTATTATTTTATCAAAATACTTTGAAGAAATTCCTCTACATAAACAAATCTTTTATATATCCGATTTATAAAATCAAGTCCTAATTCAAACTATACATTTCTTCCTACATTTCGTGACAATTTAAAAAATATTTTAAAAATAAAGTTGTTTTCTGAATTTCTTGTAAAGCCTACTTTGGGAATAAAGGAAGTCAGATTTCCGCGCAAAAGTAAAGATAGAATCGTTGCCATTTCAGTAGTCATAGATATCAATTTGTTTATCCTATTATGCAAACAAACATCTCAAAAAACCATCTTGCTGCAATAATTTATGTGTCAGACGCCGTCGAAGCTTTTGTCTGAATTTATCCTTTCAGAATAAATTTATAGTTATTTAAAGAACCATTTTTTGGATGAATAACTCTATTCTAAAATTCCAAATCCATTCACAAGTCAACGAAATACAATGGGATTCGGTGTATTTGGACTTTCCTGACTTCACTTCAGTTTGGGTAGTTAGCTTCGGCATTCATTAATACGATTTATTCCTTTGAGCTTTTCACTGAACGTTAAACCCAGCGGAAAACTTGGCAATTACTTTGCATTGCGACTTTGTATTTTGTCGCCTGAAAGTTCTATTCAAATATCGTTTGAAATGAAATGGAAATTTATTGAGATGAGCCCCTTTTTTTTCTTATTGGTGTAGATGAATAACATACTTGGAAATCCCCAAAGTTTTTGAATTTAGCTTGTTATTTCCATTTTAAATCTTAAAAAATTCAATGCGCTTTATTGTAATATGATTCAAAATGTAGGCATTTTCCGTGGAATTAAAATATTTTCGGTTGTCATGTCTTTATTTTTATTGTTCTGTTTCCAAGAATATTTTACACCAAACGTCAATATGTATTCTAAATCAAATCCTCGTTAAAATGAATTTGTTTGTATTATGTTGATTACAGTATATAAATAACGATTTTTTTCGATGTATAGTATTTATTTAAATTATTTTATTATGGGAATTAATTCAATTCAATTCAAATCTTTACTTTACCAAAAACTTCTTTAATATTTATAAGCATATTTAATTATTAAACATTAAAAATAATTCTATGCTTCTACAGAAAAAAATTATTTAGAGAATGGTTTATTATAATGAATTACATATTAATTCATTATAAAGCTTATAATGAATTAATATATAATTCATTATAATTTTTAGATGTGAGTATCTACTGTATTATTATTTTAATGAGTTTTAGTTATTTTAAATCATCATATATATTATTATATCCAAACTTTCAAAATGAAAAACATTTTTTGGATTTATATTATGGATTATTTTTTAATTATCTGGATATGCCTTTTTAACAATTTTAGTACAATGCTTAATTTATTTGAATATGTCTTTTTAGTATTGTTATTCTAAGCTTAAAATTATTTAGTTTTTTTTTTTAATTCTTTATAATTTAATGAATTTTCAATGTTTTAAATCAACATATACAATGCATTGTATTATTATATCCTAACTTATAAATGGAAAAATATTTTTTTGGATTTAGATTATGGATTATTTTCAAATTATTTGGATATGACTTTTTATCAATTTTAACACAATGGTTAAATTATTTGAATATGTTTATTTAGTATTGTTATTCTAAGCTTAAAATTATGTAATTGTTTTAAAATTTTACTTTATAATATAAAGAATTATAAATGTTCTAATTCGCAACAATGTCTTTTATTCTTATATGCTGACTTACAAAATGAATAAAGGTTTATGGGGTTTAAATTATATTCACAAAAATAGCTTAATATGGTGTAAGCAAACAAGGAAATAAGCTTTGCTTTTCCCATTTTAACCAAATATTACACAACTTTATTGGCAAAAGCTCGTGTAGTTTTATCTTTTAATATTATTTACTAAGTTTCTTTTTTTCTTTTTACTTCTTAGGTTTTGAATTGCTCTTCATAAATAATTCATGGACTCTCTCATCTTGTAAATGCTTTTACAGAAGAAACAAATTATGGCTTTAAGTAACATAATAGAAATCGAATAATTTATTTTTGCATGGTTCTTTGCAAAACAAAAACAAAACAAAAATGGAACTAGCAAACATTTAAATACGCAATCGAAACAATACATCTTCTTTATGATGATATGAATAAATAAAGGGCTTTACTTTATGGTTTTATATGATTCATGAAATGCATTATCTCCGGTTTTGTTCGTAGTAAAATAATTCATAAAATTTGAATTTTAAATTTTGTTCTTATCATACTTTAATAAATGTTACGTATACACAAGAGAAATAAATAACTTATTAAAGTAGATTTGCTTGCTTAAGTTTTATATGTGGAGAAGCTTCATAAAATGAATATACTAGTATAGTTTGGTAATAGAACTGAGCGAGACGCACTGGGGAAATTACCTTAATACATGCGAAATAAGAAGGCGATACATGGTTAAAAATAGAGTTAAGCATGCTATGAAAAGACAGACACAGGTGAAGTGTGCAGTGCTGTGTGCTGCTCTGCTCATCTGTGCTTTACTCTACTCTACTCTGCTTAGTTGTAAAATTGGGTGGTGGGTCGCCTATATCCATAGTAGATCGCCAGCACTGCCAGATACATATGGAGTGCTGTGCTGTGTTATGCTCTGCACTACTCTACTGAGCTGAGATGTAAAACTGGGTGGGGAATCGCCTGGACCATTTGCATTGGCAGAGCCAGTTAAAGTATGATGTGATCTGCACATCTGGGCTTTACTCTATTCTACTGTGTTAAGCTGTAAAAATGGGTGGTAGATCACCTGGACCTATTGATAGAGACAAATGAAGTGTGATGCGCTGTGCGCTGCTCTGCTCAGATGTGCTTTTCTCTACTCTACTGAGATGAACTGTAAAACTAGGTGGAGGGTCGACTGGATCCTTTGAAGAACTTCTGCATTGACAGAGACAGAAAAAAAGTTTGTTGTGCTGTGCACTGTGCTCAACTATGTTTCACTGTGCTTCACTCTACTTTATTCAACTATGCTTTACTCTATTCTACAGAGCTGAGATGTAAAACTAGTTTGAAGATTGTCTGGACCCATTGCAGATTGTTAGCATTTTCAGAGACAGATGAAGTGTACTGTTCGCTGATCTGATTATCTGTGCTTTACTCTATCCTACTGAGCTTAGCTGTAACATTGGATGGAGGGTCGCCTGAACTCCTCATCTTTCATCAATAACATGTTTATATTACTTTAGTCGAATCGGAAACAATTCATTATTAAAAATACAAATTTAACTTAAACAAATCAGCATAATTTTATTCTGGAAGACATATACGGAAATGCATTGCTTCTAAATGGAATATTAACAGCCTCAGTTACACGTATCAATACTAAGGTCGATTCGGAGCATTCGTGTACCTAGCATAAGGGGAGGCGATTCGAAACCACTAATAAAACCCTTTCCCCAAATTGGAAGACTTGATGGCAATAGTTATAATTCCTGTTACGACAAGCAAATGTGTGACAGTTATCTTTAGAAGTCCTCCAAATATAATTATTAATCCTCTATTCGTGATGTATGGGAGAAAATAGACATAATATAATATATTTTATGTTGTATGATATAATATGAGATTCCATATTAGGTATAAAAAAAATTCAACCTAGAGGTTGTGCATTTAGGCCTGTAAGTAAATATTTCATTGTAAATGATGAAAAAAGACACATATTTAAAATAAAAATGTATTTTTTGATTAAATTCAGACCTGTGATAATTGAAGTGCGATAAGATGTAAGTGTATAACTAATGTTGATTTAATAAATATGAACATTCTAGCTATTTTCAAAAGTTGCGTTAGTTGTTAATTGCGTTAAACAATAACAACGCTTACTTCAATCCAATGCATTCTGTCAAGATCTTTAAAACTTCCCAATCTAACATTAGTGACGATTTTAATGTCATTTAGAAGTATAATGGGTACATCTGTATAATTTTCGATGCCTTTAGAACAATAACTAAATAGATAAATTTAAATACATTTTTATTTTTCAGTTCCTACTATTAGCTCACACTCTGCCTATACATATCTTGTTCAAATTTTCAATCGTTAATAAAATACTTCTTATTTATCCACTCTAGTTCAAATAGATTTTTTTTTGAACTTGTAGTGGATGTCACTGGATGTTAATATAGTTTTTTCAAATATTAATTCATTAATTTAATTTAATTAATTAATTTCAGTTTTTTTTAGATTTAAGTAGCATGTATCTGCCAATAGATGGCGCCAGAAGTAACTTTATTTATAAAGGACTTTATGTCATATAGTGAAAAAAAAAGTAGGAATTGACTTTAAAAAATTTTCTTTATATTACTTGTTTTATTTATTTTTACGGAATTAACTACTAAAAAAGCCATATATATCGTTACTTGTGTGTGTAGTTTTTTTTCCAGTTTTATATATCATTGATATGTAAATACCTATTTTAATATCTACTGAGAGTTATTGATGCACGGTACTAAAATTAAATTAAAAACAAAAAATTTTATATTACTTTTTTTTAATATTATAATACTTTTAAACTCCAATCATTCCTAATTCTCGCTTTTAACTATTAATCCGTGTTTTAAAACAATGAAAGTCTTTTAACTTAAACCCTAGTATAGTTTCGTTAAAATATTTTGTAACAACAGCACTTTTTTTTTCTATAACATCTCGTTTATTTCGATATCTAAAAAGCAGAAAAATTAATAATAATTCATATTTAATCAATAATTAATCTTAATAATTAATTATTAAATTTTCTTAATAATTCAAATTCCTAATTATTTCCTAATTTCTAACAAGACCTTTTGGCAAATTTTGTTATAACATTAATATAAGGGAGGAAATCGTTTTATAATAAATAAATAAAAATAAAAAATCGACGCTTTAAACGACCAAATTTAGATTTATTAAATAAATCCAAGTTTCACTAAATTATTAGGATTTCATTTATTTTTATGTAGATTCTTTAAATTTTAGTAGATCCTTAACATTTTATTAAATAAAATTTATTATCGATTATCACTTTGACCATTAATCATGTAGTTGTTCTTATTTTGCAGATGAATATCACGACTATCAGAATAATTTTATTTTAACAAAAATAAAAGATAGTCCTTCATCATAAATTTCTGCTTCTTTTATCATAAAAATATGCGTAGTAATGTATTTAAATATTTTTATTACATCTGTTTGAAGAATATCGTGAGAACAAACAATGTTTCGAATAAATTTGGAAAAGAATAAGTATGTTTCTACGAATTTGTGACAAAAGAAGTTCTATGATAAATTTATATCTATCATAATAAAATTCAAAATATCATTACTTTATGCAGGAAGAAATGAGTTTAAATTTGAACCTTAAAATCCTTCCTTTGATCTATTCACAATATTAAAAAAAAAAAAAATAAAATACACTTATAAAAGATTCGAAGATTGTTTTCCTGATAACTCCAGTGATGTTCTTAGAAAATAGTATGCAAATGAAGGAAATCAAAAAGGAATTTGTTTTACTTCCATTGTACGACTGAGGAAATATAAAATATTTCTGAAATTAAGAAAAAATATTTTTAAAAATAAGGCTCCTTTTTGAATATTAAATTTTTAGCAATATATTAGAATTTATCACATTAAAAGAAACAATTGTAAAAGTGAAGCTCTAGCTAGTTCTATGCACATTACAAGTAGGCGAAAATTAATAGAGAAAAAACATTATAAAAAATGAAAAAAAAGTCGTATAAACAGGATATCCATAAGATTTTGAATTTAATGTAAAACAAAAATTCATAACTGCATAATAAATAAAAAATTAAAAACTTTAGAATATCAAATGATTTTATAAAAATGCAAGTAAAATAAATAAATAAATAACTATAGAATTCTAAATGATTTTATAAAAATGCAAGTAAAATAACTAAATAAAAAACTATAGAATTCTAAATGATTTTATAAAAATTAAATTTTAAAATATAATTCTAAAAAATAAAACAAATATATAGAATTCCAAAAGATATTATAAAAAAGGCAAGTAAAACAAATTGAATAAAAAGGCACATAAAAAAAATTTTTAAATATTAAAAACTATAGAATTCAAAGGATTTTATAGAAAAGCACGTGAAACAAATTGAATACAAAAGCACAATGAATTAAATTTTAAAAAACTAATAAAACTAACACGTGAAAGAAGTTAAATAAATATGCCAATATGAAACGTTGAAAATGATTCAAGACATTGCTGATCCCTTCTCCACAAAACAATACCCTTATATTTTATGGATAATGCGGAAAATATTTTAATGCTTTTATAAATATGAATATTGAATCTTATATAAAATTAATCAGCGCTCTTTTTTAATTTTTCTTCTTCGAGAAAATAAATTAACTTAAAATTTACATATCGCGTTTAACTTTATACTCCAAGTAAACACCAAATGAAAAAATCATTTCATTATTAATAATTGATTATATTTATTAATATTTATAATACTTTACGGCAATGAATATTTCAGAAATTATATATATATAAATCAAAATTAAATTAAACATTAAATTTCAAATATCCAATTTCACAATCGGATATCCAAGCACATAAGTTTCTTATTAACAGAATTTTAGAGGATATGTTTTCATAAATGCAAATTCTTTAACTGAAAACAAAGAAGAAGTGGTGCAATACAAATAACACCGTTGTAAACTTGAATAAAACAGTATAACAGAGCTTCCACCTTATCCGTCTAATCTCATTATTTTACAGTTACCTGTTATTTACAGCTTATAAATTTTTTATTTTAAGCTTTCGAAGGGCTATGTATAGCCTAAAATTAAAAAATGGAGTAAAACAAAATGAGAAATATTTTTAAACAAAAAAAGTCAACAAACGTGTTTGATCAGATTCTAAAAAGTCCAAACACATATGCACACTTCGTTTCTGAATAAAACATTAACCATTGCTTTTTTTTTCCACATAAGCACTTTTCGAGCTATATTCCCAGCTTTTTATAGCCAAGGGAAGGAGATATAGAACGAAAAGTTCCAAATGTCACTGAACAAGTTTGAATTTAACCGTTAAACGTACAATTTCCCAAAGACTGATACAAAAAAATCCATTCTGCAATTCTTACAATTTTTTTAACGTTTCGTACCAAATCTTTGTGCAAAATTCCCTAAATCGCTTTCATTTATACGATAAGTTACGGCTGAAACACTATGAAGAAAAAAGGGTTAGAAATTTAAGCAGAAATCAAAAGAAATGGTAATATTTTTGTTTCATTTTTTTATCTGGAAATATGTCCGTCGATTCTTCGGGGATGGAGACAAAACCTGCTCTCTGAAGCAACAGTAAGGAAAGCAGTTGAATTTGCAGAAGGAGGGCGAACTTTTGCTTAATCAACGAATCCTTTTTTCTACTGTTTTTCGATTTTGAATATGATTTGCTGAGCACTATCTCTGGTGGAATGGAAATTGGACGTATGCACTCGAAGACTCTTCTGAATCAATGTACGATTTGAGTTTTTTTCGGTGATGTTTTGTTGAGAACTTAAAAAATAAATAAAACGATCTTCTGTCAAAGAGAATTTTGATTCTAGAATATAATAGCTGAGAAAAACTTGGAAATTCTCGAATGTTATCTTCTATTATAATAAATAGAGAAGAAACTTTTGCAAGTCATTAATAAATTGCCATTTTACACTAAAGTAAGTTTTTTAAAGTATCAAATAAATGTGTGTTATCGATGTCTTTAATTATTGATTTGCATACTATAATTAAGAACAAATTATCATCAACTAATGAACAAAGTCTAGAAGTTTATTTTAGGTATTACTTACTCTTTCACATTAAATTTAAAATAGATATTTTTGAAAAAAAAATGTGATAAGGTCAAAAATATTAATTTCTCTAATATGGATGTCAATCCTGTTGAAATATTCTTCAACAATATGAAATATAATATTTGAGAAAACTTCGAAATTTTTGAAGAATATCCTTTAATAAAAGTAAGTAAAGAAAAATCGTTTGCAAGTATTAATGATTTGCCAGTATGCATTTTTTTGAACATATCGTTGTTGAATAGATTGAAGAAATGTATCGAAATAAATGCATGCTATTGATGTCTTCATTTATTGATGTGATATATTATTAAGAACAAATTATCATCATCTAATAAATGTGTATTATTGATATCTTCAATTATTAATGTGCATACAATAATTAAGAACAAATTATCACCATCTAATAAATGTGTATTATTGATGTCTTCAATTATTGATGTGCATATGATAATTAAGAACAAATTATCATCAACTATTGAACAAAGTCTAGAAATTTATTTTAGGTATTACTTACCTTTTGATATTTATTTTAATATATATATATATATATATTTAGAAGAAAAAATATTTTGGAAGATCAAAAATATTGATCTCACTACTTTTCTCAAAAAAAAAAAAAGGTTTTTAAGGAAATGTGGATGTTAATTTTGTTTAATTATTTGAGAATACAATAGTTGAGAAAAGTTTGGATATTATCTAATTATTCTACTATTACAGTAAACAAAGAAAGCAATTTTAGAAGACAAAATAGTTGGTAAGATCAAAAATATTAATTTCTGTACTTTTCACACAAAAAAAGTTTTACCCTAACTTTCGATGTCAATTTTGTAAAATTATGTCGTGGTCGATATTTGTAATAAAAGCAGTTTTCTTTTTAGTTTTTAAACTAACATTACAAAAAGCTCCAATGGACAGAAAATGTCAAAAATAATTGCATTTATCACAAAGCAATCATTAGCATTCATAGAAATCAATATCTAGAAGAATTTTTGTATAAAAATTGAATAAAAAACATTAGCTAATAATTGAAATCCATTTGTCATTCACAAAAAGTAAAATAAATCATTCTAGAAGAAAATTCATTGAAACGAAGATAGATTTTTTTTAATCATGTTTATCTAAATGATTTATTCACATAATGAACCTTCAAGTCTTAAAATTCACCAAGTAACTTTACTTAATTTGGTAAAAAAAAAAGCATAACATAAATAGCAGTTTTTTTAAATTATTCTTTTGAAATGTTTGCATTTTATTTCAATAAAGAAGGAATTATGTAAAATTCCTTTATTAAAAAGATAAGTTTTGTGTATTAAAACTATTTCCAACGAATATTTCCAGTTTTCAAAAGATTATTTGAAAATTATCTGAAAACTTATTCAGGACTACTAATGTCTTTTTGGAATTGAAACGTCGTAAATAGAAATTTAATTAATAAACTTTGGGAATTTTTTTAAAAAGTTATATTTTACCCATTAACTTTAAAAAGAAAGAGGGGTTAAATATTTTCCACATTATTTTGAATAAATATATTTATAATTAGTCATTAATTTTAAACTCATCGAAGGCAAACTAACAATTTAAGAATAAATAAAATTTCTATCAACGAAAATTTTTAAAAATCGTATAGTTAAACTAATCTTTTCGAATTTCATTAAAGTCGGAAACTTAAAAATTCTTGATTTGATTAAAAATTCACACCATTCGCTAATTAAAAATAAAATAACTGGGAATAATAAAACTAACTAACAATAAAAAATATCAGATACAAAATGAATAAGCAAATATAAACATAATTTCTCAAGAGGAGCGCTATGTAATAAATAAAGCGTATGAGAGTCGTTCTTCAGTCGTTAGTCGTTTTTATATCTCATTCTTTACATGTTCTGTTATGTCTGCTGAAATAAGTTGGAAAATTCTTTGAATTGGAACAAAGTTTTGGTAAATAATGAATGTAAGTAGTAATTTATTCTTGCAATTATAATTAGTTTTTTGACAAAAATCTCAAAAAATTAATGTGCCTAATTTTATTAACACAAACCATCAACTTCTTTTATATTGTACAAATTTTATAAATTACGTAAAAAAGAAAATTAATTTTTTTTAGTGTAAATTTTATGTATACGTTTAATTAATTTTCCTTAAAATTGTACCTACATGTCATGTTTTTCTACTAAGCATGCATCATAATATCGCCAAAGCTGGCGAAACATTGACGACAAATTTGGCTATATTCAAGATATTTAGCTTAACGTTTATGAAATACTCAAGGCTTGATATCTAACAATGTGTTATTTTTTAGAAAGTCAGAACAATTTTTCTAAACTTATAAACATGAAAAAAACTGCAATAGGATAATAAGTGAGTATGAGTCTCATTGCAGCGAACTTGGCAATAATTTAATCTGCTGTTATCTTACAATCAATTAAAATTTCACAGCGGACCCTTTAATATTTTATACTTTTTTAATGCTTATGCAAATGGTTTTAATATATATATATATATATATATATATATACATAAGCATTTTATATGTCATTCACAGATATGGTGTTATTTGCTGTTTACAGAAAACTATGCAGTTTAAAACTTCTTTGCAGCTTAAAAATAAATTGTATGGATTTCATTATTTAATTGATAAACTTTCTAGTATATCAATTAAATAATGCATTATTCTTCAGTATTTTTTTTTTAATTTTTACTTATTTAATATTTTTCTTTCGCTATTATTTTTATCAAAAACACTTTAAAGAAATTTCTCTACAAAACCAACTCTTTTATATGTCCAATTTATAAAATCAAATCCCTAATTCAAACTAGCAATTTCTTCCTATATTTCTTGACAATCTAAAAATTATTTTAAAAATAAAATATCGTTTTCTGATAATCTTCTAAAGCCTACTTTGGGAATAAAGGAAGTCAGATTCTCGCGCACAAGTAGAGAAATAATCGTCGCCATTCCAGTAGTCATAGATATTAATTTGTATATCCTATTATGCAAACACGCTTCTTAAAAAACCATCTTTGCTGCAATAATTTATATGTCAAGCACCGTCGATGCTTTTATCTGAATGTATCCCTTCAGAATAAATTTATAGTTAGTTAAAGAACCATTTTTTGAACGAATAATTCTATTCCAAAATTCCAAATCCATTCACAAGTCAACGAAATTCTGTATATTGGGACTTTCCTGACTTCACTTCAGTTTGGGTAGTTGGCTTTGGCATTCATTAATACGATTTATTTCTTTGAGCTCTTCACTGAATGTTCAGCGGAAAACTTGTCAATTATTTTGCATTGCGACTTTGTATTTTGTTGTCTGAGTGTTCTATTCAAATATTGTTAAAAATGAAATGAAAATTTATTGAAATGAGACCTTTTTTTCGTATTGATTTTGGTACTCAAAGACTCAAGACTCAAGACTCAAAATCCCCAAAGTTTTTGAATTTAGTTTGTTCTTCCCATTTTTCACGATTTTAAATCTTAAAATATATCATATGCTTTATTTTAATATAATTCAAATGTAGACATTTTCCGAGAAATTAAAATATTTTCGGCTGTCATGTTTTTCATTTGTATCGTTCTGTTTCCAAGAATATTTTACTCCAAACGTAAAAGTATTCTAAATCAAATCCTCTTTAAAGTGGATTCGTTTGCATTAAGTTGATTTCAGTATTAACTGTTTATTTCAATATATAGTATTTATATAAATTTTTTTTTATTCTGGGAATTAATTCAATTCAATTCAAATATTTACTTGCATACAAAATTCTTCTTTAATATTTACAAACGTATTAAATTTAAACATTTTTTTTTAACGTAAAAAAAATATTAAAGAGTGGTTTATTATAATGAATTATGTATGACATATTATTATTATAATGAATTTTAGCTATTTTAAATCATCGTATATATTATTATATCATAACTTTTAAAGTAAAAAACACTTTTTGGATTTATATTATGGAATTATATTTTTAATTTTAATTTTTATAATATATTTTAATTTTAATTTTTATACTATGTTTTAATTTTAATTTTTATACTATGTTTTAATTTAAATTTTTAAATTATCTGAATATGCCATTTTTAGCAGTTTTAGAACAATGGTTAATTTATTTGAATACAAAAGAATTTTTTTTTTATTTTATAGTCCTTTTAGTATTGTTATTCTGAAATTAAAATTCTTTAGTTATTTTTTTTAATACTTATAATATAATGATTTTATGTTTTTTAAATCATCATGTACAATGTCTTATATTATTATATCCTAACTTATAAAATGAAAAACATATTTTTGGATTTAAATTATGAGTTATTTTTAAACTATCTGCATATGACTTTTCAACAGTTTTAGTGCAATGCCATAATTATTTGAATATATCTTTTTCGTATTGTTATTCTAAGCATAAAATTCTTTAGTTATTTTTTTAAAAATCTTTATAATATGTATAATGATTATTATATGTTTTAAATCATCATATATAATGTCTTCTACTATTATTTTTCTAACTCATAAATGAAAAAAAAATTTTTTAATTTAAATGACGGATTATTTTTAAAGTATCTGGATATGCCTTTTTAACAGTTTTAATACAATGCTTAATTTATATGAATGTGCCTTTTTAGCCTTCTTATTCTAAGCTTGAAATTCTTTCATTATTTAAAAAAATATAATGAATTTTATAGTATAATGAATTTTAATTGTTTTAAATCATCATGTATAATGCCTTGTATTATTATATCCTAACTTATAAAATGAGAAACAAGTTTTTGATTTATATTATGGATTATTTTTAAATTATCTGAATATGCCTTTTTAGCAGTTTTAGTACAATGTTTAAATTATTTGAATATGTTCTTTTAATATTGTTATTCTAAGCTTAAAATTCTTTAGTTATTTGTTTAAAAAGTCTTTATAATATAATGAATTTTAGATGTTTTAAATCATCATATACAATGTCTTATATTATTATATACTAACTCATAAAATAAAAAACAATTTTTGGATTTAGATTATGAATAATTTTTAAATTACCTGGAATGTACATTTTCAACAGTTTTAGTACAATGCTGAAATTATTTGAATATATATTTTTAGTGTTGTTAATTCAAAATTTGAAATTCTTTGTAATATTAGGAATATTAAATGTTTTAAATCATCATATATATATGTCTTACATTATTATATCCTAACATAAAAAATATTTTTTTTTTTTTTATTTAGATTATGGATTATTTTTAAATTATCTGGATATTCCTTTTTAACAGTTTTAGTATAATGCTTAATTTATTTGAATATGTGTTTTTAGTATTGCTATTCTAAGCTTAAATTTTGTAGTCATTTTTAAAAAAAAATTATATGTAATATAATAAAATTTATTTTTTTTAAATCATCATTTTGTATATTATTATATAATTACTCATAAAAGGAAAAACATTTTTTGAATTTAAATTGTGAATTATTTTTAAATTATTTGGATATGCATTTTTATCAATTTTAATATAATAATTATTTAAATATGTATTTTTAGTATTGTTATTCTAAGCTTATAATTCTTAATTGTTTAAAAACTTGTACTTTATAATATAATAAATTATAAATGTTTTAATTCCGAACAATGTCTTTAGTTCAACAATGTCTTTTATTCTTATAATCTGACTTGCAAAATGAAAATTTTTTTGGGGTTTAAATTGCATTCACAAAAATAGCTTAATATGTTGTAAACAACCAAGGAAATAAGCTTTGCCTTTCACATTTTAACCAAATATTACACAGCTTTATTGACAAAAGCTCGTGTAGTTTTATTTTTTAATATTATTTACTAAATTTTTTTTTTTCGTTTTGCTACTTAAGTTTTGAATTGCTCTTCATAAATAATTCATGGTCTCTCTCGTCTTTTAAATGCTTTTACAGAAGAAACAAATTATGGCTTTAAGTAACATAATAGAAATCGAAGGATTTAGTTTTGCATAGTTCTTTGCAAAACAAAAAAAAAAAAAAAAAAAAGGGAACTAACAAAAATTTAAACACGCGATCGAAACATTACATCTTCTTTATGGTGATTTGAATAAATAAAAAATTTTACTTTATGGTTTCAGATGATTCATGAAATGTATTATCTTCGGTTTTGTTCGTAGTAACATAATTCATAAAATTTGAATTTTAAATTTTGTTCTTTTCATACTTTAATAAATGTTACGTATACCCAAGAGAAATAAATAACTTATTAAAATAGATTTGCTTGGTTAAGTTTAATATGTGGATACGCTATAAAGAATGCGTGCATGGCTCTAGTTTGGTAATAGAACTAAGCGAGACGCACTGGGGTAATTACTTCAGGAAATGCGAAATAATAAGGCGACATATGGTTAAAAAAGAGTTAAGTGTGCTGTGAAATGTCAGACTGAGGAAGGCAGAGACAGATGGAGTGTGCTGCTCTACTCATCTCTGCTTTGCTCCACTCTACTCTACTCTACTGAGTTGTAAAAGTGGGTGGAGAGTCAGTGGAACCCAATGGAGAACGTCAGCATTGGCAAAGACAGAAAACGCGTGTTGCGCTATGCGCTGCTCCAGTTAACTGTGCTTTATTCAAATCATCTGCGTTTTATTCTAATCTTCTGTGTTTTACTCTACTCATCTGTTCTTTACTCTACTCTACTGAGCTGAGCTGTAAAACTGGATGGAGGGTCGCCTGGACCCGTTGAATAACGTCAGCATTGCGAGAGACGGATGACGTGTGCTGTGCGCTACTCTGCTCATCTGTGAGGCCTGATGGCCAATTGGCTAGTGCTCTGATATTTGGTACCACAGGCTTCAGGTTCTAATCCTGGGGGTGGCATGGATGTTAGTTAGTGATTTGGAATCCCCTTTACACTATAGGTTCCGGTCTAATTTGCCCAAAGTGTGCAAAAAAATTATCGTAGAGTGACAAACTAAACTAAACTAAATTGCTCATCTGTGCTTTACTCTGTTCCCCTGATATCATCTGTAAAAGGTTGTGGTGAATAGCCTGAATTTATTCGAGAGCGTAAGCATTTGCAAAGGCAGGTGAAGTGTACTGTGCGTTGACCTGCTCATCTGTACTTTACTCAACTCTTTTCTACAGAACTGAGTTGTAAAACTGGGTGGAGGGCCGCCTGGACCCATTCAGCATTGGCTGAGACAGATAAAATATGCTGCTTTGTGATTTACTCTACTGATCTGTGTTTTATCCTACTCTACTGAACTGGGCTGTAAAACTGGGTGGAAGGTCGTCTGGATCTATCGGAGAGCGCAAAAACAGATGAAGTTGTGCTGTGATGTTTGTTGCTCTGCCCATCTGCGTTTTACTCTACTCTACTGAACTGGGCTGTAAAACTGGGTGGAAGGTCGTCTGGATCTATCGGAGAGCGCAGAAACAGTTGAAGTTGTGCTGTGATGTTTGTTGCTCTGCCCATTTGCGTTTTACTCTACTCTACTGAACTGGGCTGTAAAACTGGGTGGAAGGTCGTCCGGATCTATCGGAGAGCGCAGAAACAGATGAAGTTGTGCTGTGATGTTTGTTGCTCTGCCCATCTGCGTTTTACTCTACTCTACTGAACTGGGCTGTAAAACTGGGTGGAAGGTCGTCTGGATCTATCGGAGAGCGCAGAAACAGTTGAAGTTGTGCTGTGATGTTTGTTGCTCTGCCCATTTGCGTTTTACTCTACTCTACTGAACTGGGCTGTAAAACTGGGTGAAAGGTCGTCCGGATCTATCGGAGAGCGCAGAAACAGATGAAGTTGTGCTGTGATGTTTGTTGCTCTGCCCATCTGCGTTTTACTCTACTCTACTGAACTGGGCTGTAAAACTGGGTGGAAGGTCGTCTGGATCTATCGGAGAGCGCAGAAACAGATGAAGTTGTGCTGTGATGTTTGTTGCTCTGCCCATCTGCGTTTTACTCTACTCTACTGAACTGGGCTGTAAAACTGGGTGGAAGGTCGTCTGGATCTATCGGAGGCGCAGAAACAGATGAAGTTGTGCTGTGATGTTTGTTGCTCTGCCCATCTGCGTTTTACTCTACTCTACTGAACTGGGTTGTAAAACTGGGTGGAAGGTCGTCTGGATTTATCGGAGAGCGCAGAAACAGATGAAGTTGTGCTGTGATGTTTGTTGCTCTGCCCATCTGTGTTTTACCCTACTCTAATGAACTGGGCTGTAAAACTGGGTGGAAGGTCATCTGGATCTATCGGAGAGCGCAGAAACAGATGAAGTTGTGCTGTGATGTTTGTTGCTCTGCCCATCTGCGTTTTACTCTACTCTACTGAACTGGGCTGTAAAACTGGGTGGAAGGTCGTCTGGATCTATCGGAGAGCGCAGAAACAGATGAAGTTGTTCTGTGATGTTTGTTGCTCTGCCCATCTGCGTTTTACTCTACTCTACTGAACTGGGCAGTAAAACTGGGTGGAAGGTCGTCTGGATTTATCGGAGAGCGCAGAAACAGATGAAGTTGTGCTGTGATGTTTGTTGCTCTGCCCATCTGTGTTTTACCCTACTCTACTGAACTGGGCTGTAAAACTGGGTGGAAGGTCATCTGGATCTATCGGAGAGCGCAGAAACAGATGAAGTTGTGCTGTGATGTTTGTTGCTCTGCCCATCTGCGTTTTACTCTACTGTACTGAACTGGGTTGTAAAACTGGGTGGAAGGTCATCTGGATCTATCGGAGAGCGCAGAAACAGATGAAGTTGTGCTGTGATGTTTGTTGCTCTGCCCATCTGCGTTTTACTCTACTCTACTGAACTGGGTTGTAAAACTGGGTGGAAGGTCGTCTGGATCTATCGGAGAGCGCAGAAACAGATGAAGTTGTGCTGTGATGTTTGTTGCTCTGCCCATCTGTGTTTTACCCTACTCTACTGAACTGGGCTGTAAAACTGGGTGGAAGGTCGTCTGGATCTATTGGAGAGCGCAGAAACAAATGAAGCATTAGCAGAGACAGATGAAGTTGTGCTGTGATGTTTGTTGCTCTGCACATCTGGGTTTTACTCTACTGTACTGAACTGGGTTGTAAAACTGGGTGGAAGGTCATCTGGATCTATCGGAGAGCGCAGAAACAGATGAAGTTGTGCTGTGATGTTTGTTGCTCTGCCCATCTGCGTTTTACTCTACTCTACTGAACTGGGCTGTAAAACTGGGTGGAAGGTCATCTGGATCTATCGGAGAGCGCAGAAACAGATGAAGTTGTGCTGTGATGTTTGTTGCTCTGCCCATCTACGTTTTACTCTACTCTACCAAGCTAAGCTGTAAAACTTACTAAATGGTCCCCTCGACTTATCGTCCATCGATTACTTGTTTGTGCCACGCTTTAATCAATTTCGAGGCAATCCATTATTAAAGAAAAAAACTCATTTTAAACAATTCAGCATAGGAAACTAAACCGAAAGGCATATTCGGGAAAAACTTTGCTTCCAAATGAAATATTAACAGCTTCAGTTGCACGTATCAATATTGGCGTCTTATCAATATTGGCGTGGCATTATAGCAGCTAGCATATTGAGATGGCGATTCGAAACCACCAATAAATCCCTTGTCAGAAATTGGAAGACTTGGTGGCGATAGTTATAATTCCTGTTATCACTCTCAAGTGTGAGACATTTATTATTAGAAGTCATCCCAGATATCATTATTATTCCTGTATTCGTGATGTATGGAAGAAAATATAACATAATAGTATAATATATTTTATATTGTATGATAAAATATGAGTTTCCAGATTTCAGTATAAAGAAGTAAACACAGAAGTTATGTATTTTGATATTTAAGTGAAGATTTCATTGTAAATGATGAAAACAACGCATGTTTAAATTAAAAATGAATCTTTTTAATTAAATTCAGACCTGTGATAAGTGAAGTGCGATGCATAAGATGTAATTTTAGAACTAATGTTGCGTTTAAAGACATGATCATTTGTGTTATTTTCAAGATTTGCGTTAGACACGAAGCTTCCTTCAGTCCAGTGCATTCTATCAAGATATTTAAAACTTCTCAGTATAAATTTAGCATCAATTTTAATGTCCTTTAGAAGTATAAAAGGTAATTATGTATAATTTTCGATGCCTTATTTTTAACTCTTAATCCATGTTTTAAGACCCTAAAAACTTTTAATCTAAACCTTAGTATAGCTATATTTTCAGCTATTGCACTTTTTGTTCAATAACACCTCGTTTAATTCGATATCTAAAAAGCATAAAAAAATTTTAAAGTAAAAATTAATAATAATCCAAATATAATTATTAATTAATTTTAATTAAGAATAATTCAAATTTAATTAATTATTCAAATCCATAATTATTCAAATTTCTAACAAGACCATGGGGGGAAAACTTGTTATAACATTAAAATAAAGAAGTAAATTGTTTTATAAATAAATAAAAATACAAAATGGGCGTTTAAGAGACCAAAACATGAAAGAATAGAATAAATTATTAATTAAATGCGCATTTATTAAATCAATCCAAGTTTCACTAAAATATTAGCATTTCATTTATTTTTTATGTAGGTACTTTAATTTTTTGTCATTTTTTGTTAATATTTTAATAACCAAAATTTGATATCATTTATCACTTTGACCTTTGGTCATGTGATTATTTTTTATTTTGAAGATGAATATCACAACGATCAGAGTGATTTTATTTTAATATAAATAAAAGATTAGATCCTTCATCATAAATTTCTGCTCCTTTTAACATAAAGATATGCGTAGTAATTTATTTAACTATTTTTATTACATCTGTTTGAAAGGTGTCGCGAGAACAAACAATGTTTTGAATAAATTTGAAAAAGAATAAGTATGTTTCTACGAATTTCAGACAAAAGAATTTCTATGATAAATTTATATCTATCATAATAAAATGTAAAATATCATTACTTTAAGCTCGAAGAAATAAGTTTAAATTTGAACCTTAAAATCCTTCCTTTGATCTCGAATATTCTATTCACAATACTTTAAAAAAATAAAAGACAGTAATAGAAGATTCGAAGATTGTTTTCCTGATAACTCCAGTGATGTTCTCAGAAAATAGTATGCAAATGAAGGAAATACAAGAGGAATTTGTTTTACTTCCATTGTATGAATAAGGAAATAGAAAATATTTCAAAAATGAAAGAGAAAAATAATTTTAAAAATAAAGTTTGTTTTTGAATAGTAAATTTTTAGCAATATATTAGAATTTATCACATTAAAAGTAACAATTGTAAAAAGGAAGCTCTAGCGAGTCCTCTGCACCTTGCAAGTAGGTAAAAATGAATTGGAGAAAAAAAATTCTAAAAATACGAAAAAAAATTAAGTATAAAGGATATCCACCAAATTTAGAATTTAATGTAAAAAAATAAATATCATAACAGCATAATAAATAAAAAAAATAATTCATAATAAATGAAAAAATAAAAACTTTGAATACCAAGCGATTTTATATAAAAAGTACGTAAAAGAAATTTTAATAAATAAAAAATAACTAAGTAAAGAATTCCAAACAATTTCATAAAAGCACTTGAAAGAAATTTAAAAAAATAAAACAAGCATATAGAATTATAAACGATTTCGTAAAAAAAGCATGTGAAACAAATTGAATACAAAAGCACATGAAATAATTTTTAATAAACACTTGAAAGAAATTTAAAAAAAATAAAACAAACATATAGAACTCCGAACAATTTTGTAAAAAAAGCATGTGAAACAAATTGAATACAAAAGCACATGAAATAATTTTTAATAAACACTTGAAAGAAATTTAAAAAAATAAAACAAACATATAGAACTCCAAACGATTTCGTAAAAAAAGCATGTGAAACAAATTGAATACAAAAGCACATGAAATAATTTTTGATAAACACTTGAAAGAAATTAAAAAAAATAAAACAAACATATAGAACTCCAAACGATTTCGTAAAAAAGCATGTGAAACAAATTGAATACAAAAGCACATGAAATAATTTTTGATAAACACTTGAAAGAAATTAAAAAAAATAAAACAAACATATAGAACTCCAAACGATTTCGTACAAAAAGCATGTGAAACAAATTGAATACAAAAGCACATGAAATAATTTTTAATAAACACAGGAAGGAAATTTTAAAATAAATATGCCAATAAGAAACGTTGAAAGTGATCCAGGACATCGCTGATAACTCCTCCACAAAACAATACCCACATATTTTATGGATAATAAGGAACATATTTTAATGCTTTTACAAATATGAATATTGTATCGTATACAAAATTAATCAGTGGTTATTTTTTTTTTAATTTTCTCTTTCGGGAAAACAAAATGGACAAAAAATTTACTTTCGGGTTTAACTTGATACTGCAAGTAACACCAAATGGAAAAATCATTTTATTATTAATATTTGTCTTTTTTTAAATTAAAATTAAGTTTATAATACTTATATGTTTAAAATATTAAATTTCAATTATCTAATTTCACAATTGAATATCCAAGCACATAAGTTTCTCGTTAGCAGAATTTTGTGGTTGTTGTTTCTTATCCCACTTGGCTGGCCAAGCCCACGAGCCCATACATACTCATGATTGAAAGGGAAGGAAGCAGCTTCTGTTGTGATGGAGCACCCTTAGGTAGAAGTCTGACTTTGGCTCCGTGACTCTCTTACAGTCATAGGAGACTGGGACTTACGGCTTAAAGTGGATTCCGAACCACTACAAACATCCATGGCACCGCCGGGATTCGAACCCGAAACCTGTGGCACCGAGCACCAGAGCGCTAGACACTCGGCCATTCAGGTCCGAAATTTGTGAATGCCAACGGCACGCGGTGTTCCCAGGTGGTCACCCACCCAAGTACTGACCGCGCCCAATGATGCTTGACTTCGGGGATCTAACGAGAACCGGTATATTCAGCATGGTATGGCCGTTGGAATTTTAGATGATGTATATTTCATAAATGCAAATTCTTTAACTGAACTCCTGTTACGGTTTTGGAGAAGTGGTGCAATACAAATAATACCGTTGTAAACTTGAATACGACAGTGTATCAGAGCTTCTACCTTACCCGTCTAATCTCGTTGTTTTACTGTTACCTGTTATTTACAGCTTATAAAATTTTTATTTTAAGCTTTCGAAGAGCTATGTATAGCCTAAAATTAAAAAATGGAGTAAAACAAAATGAGAAATATTTTAAACAAAAAAAAGACAACAATCGTTTTTGATGAGATTTTAAAAAGTCCAAACGCATATGCACACTTCGTTTCTGAAGAAAACATTAACTATTGCTTTTTTTTATTCGACATAAGCACATTTAGTGCTACATTTCCAGCTTTTTATACCCAAGGGAAGAAAATATCGAAAGAAAAGTTCCAAAATGTCACTGAACAAGTTTGATTGTAACCGTTAAACGTACAATTTCCAAAAAAGCAGATAAAAGAAATGCATTCTGCAATCCGTACCATTTTTTCAACGTTTCGTATCAAATCTATGTGCAAAATTCCCTAAAGCACTTTCATTTATACGATAAGTTACGGCTGAAACACTACGGAGAAAAAAAGGGTTGGAAATTTAAGCTGAAATCAAAAGAAATGGTAATATTTTTATTTCATTTTTTTATCTGAAAATATTCCGTCGATTTTTCTGGGATCGAGACAAATCCTGCTCTCTGAAGCAACAGCAATGAAAAGTAGTTGTATTTACAGAAAAAGGGTGAACTTTTGCTTAATCGACGAATCCGTTTTTCTACTGCTTTTCGATTTTGAATATGATTAGCTGAGCATTATCTCTGATGGAATGGAAATTGGATGTACGTACTCGAAGACTGTTCTGAATCAATGTACCATTTTTTTTCGAAGAAGTTTTATTAAGAACTTAAAGAATAAAACGATCTTCTGGCACACAGAATTTCGATTTGAGAATCTAATAGTAAAGAAAAATTTCGAAATTCTCGAATGATATCTTCTGCTATAGTAAATAAAGAAGACACTTTTGCAGGTTATTAAGGAATTGCCATTTTAGACTAAAATAAGTTTTTTAAAGTATCAAAATGGATGAATGCTGTTGATGTCTTCAATTATTGATGTGCGTAAGGTAATTAAGAACAAATAATCATCAACTATTGAAAAAAGTCTAGAAGTTTATTTTAGGTATTACTTACTTTTTGATATTTATTTAATATATGTATATTTATAGAAGAAAAAATAGTTGTTAAGTTCAAAAATAATAATTTCTCTAATTTTCTCTCAAAAATCTATTTTGCTTTAAACATGTCTATCATTTTTGTAAAAATATACGAGAATATAATAATTGAGAACAACATGGAAATTCTGTAATAATACCTTTTATTATAGTAAATAAAAAACGTTAGCATGTTATTAATGAATTGCAGTTTGTATTTTCTTGATTATAATGGTGGTGAATAGAAGAAAAATATTGAAATAACTCTGCATTATTGAGGTCTTCAATTATTGATATGCATATGATAAAGAATAACAAATTATCATCATCTAATGAACAAAGTCAAGAAGTTTATTTTATTTATTACTTAATTTTTGATATTTATTTTAATATATCTATATTTTAGAAAAAAAAAATAATTGGTCAGGACAAAAATATTAATTTCTGTACTTTTCACACAAAAAAATGTGTTACCTTAAATTTGGACGTCTATTTTGTAGACTTATGTCATCTTCGATATTTATATTGAAAGCAGTTTTCTTTTTGAATTCCTTCTATTAGCTCACACTCTCTCTATATATATATACCTTGTTCAAATTTTCAATCGTTAATAAAATACTCTTTATTCATCCACTCAAGTTCAAATACATTTTTGTTGAACTTGTAGTGAATGACACTTGATGTTAATACAGTTTTTTCAAATATTAATTCAGTAATTCAATTTAATTAATTAATGTTAGTTTTTTTTAGACTTAAGTTGCATATATCTACCAATAGATGGCGCCAGATAAACATAAAAAAAATTATTGAAAATTATTTATAAAGGACTTTCTGCAATATAGTGAAAAAAAAGTAGGAATTGAGTTTCAAAAAAATTATTTTTAAATTACTTGTTAGCCTTTAAACTAGCATTACAAAAATCCCCAACTGAGAGAAAATGTCAAAAATAACTTCCACTCAGTATTCACTAACATCAATAAAAACAATATCTAGAAGAATTTTTGTATAAAAATTGAATAAAAAATATTAATTAATTAATAATTAAAATCCATTTGTCATTCACAAAAAGTAAAATAAATCCTTCCAGAAGAACATTTCTTTTGAAACGAAGAATGAACTTATTGAATGATGTCTATCTAATTGAATTATTCAAGTTTCAAAATTCACCACGTAATTTTACTTAACTTAAGAGTGAAAAAAAAATCTAAGCATAACATAAAGATCAGTTTTTTTTTTTTAAATTGTTCTGTTGAAAGGTTTGCATTTTATTTGAAATCCTTTTATAAAAAGATAAGTTTTGTGTTGCATTAAAACTAATTCCAACGAATAATTTTTGTTTTCAAAAGATTATATGAAGATTATCTGAAAACTTATTTAGGACTGCAAATTTGTTTTTAGGAGTTGAAATGTCGTAAATAGGAATTTAATTAATAAACTTTGGGAAAAATAATTTTTTTTTTTAAAGTTATGTTTTAACACTACCCTTAAAAAGAATAAAAGGTTAAGTATTATCTACTTAATTTGAATACATATATTGAAATATATGTATTGAATATTGATATCAATGAAAATTTTTAGAAACTAAAACAAACTAATCTTTTAAATTCCATTAAACGCCGAAACTGAAAAATTCTCGGCTTGATTAAAAATTAATATCATTCGCTAATTAAAGATAAAGTATCTTTGCGTAATAAAGCTAACAATAAATAAAAATGTCAGATACTAAATGTATATGGGAATGTAAACATAATTTCTCAAGCGGAATGATATAATGTAATAAATGAAAACATATGAGACTAAGAATTCGTCATATTATATTCTTTACATGCGCTGTGATGCTTTCTGAAATAAGTAGGAAAATTCTGCGTATTGAAATAAAGTTTTAGTAAGTAAAGAATAGAAATGTAATTTAGCCTTGCAATTATAATTAGTTTATTTTAAAAAAATAATCTCAAATATTAGAAAAGTTAATTTGTAGAATTTTCATAACACAAACAATCTTCTTTTATTTTGAACGAAATTTATAAATTAAATAAAAAATAATAATTAAATAGATTTTTTTACTGTAAATTTCTAAAATTATGCATACTTTTAACTAATATGCTACAAAATTGTACCTACCGTTCATTAATTCCATTGCGTTTTTCAACTAAACGTGCATTATAATATCGCGAAGTTGGCGAAACATTGGCGACAATGGAGATATTTAGTTTAACATTTACGTAATACGCAAAGCTTGATGTCAGATAATGGGCGACTTTTCTAGAAAATCTTAACGATTCTTCAAAACTTAAAAGCACGAAAGCAATTCCAATAAGATAATAGAAAGTTTTTGCATAACGTTTTTTTATCGTCCGATACTTTTTTTCTTTCTAGCGCGCATGATCATAGGAAACATTGTACCTATTGTATCTGTAATACTGCACTACTGAGTTATTCCTATGAGCATGCGCGGTAAGAAGAAAAATAGCGGACGATAAAAAAACGTTATGCAAAAACTTTTAATAAGTGAGTGCGAGACTTAGAGCAGTGAAATTGGCGATTATTTAAATTCATTATCTTAAAAATTCCCTTATCTTAATTGCTGTTAGTCTTAACAATTCCTCTATAAACATTTTAATTCTTAACTTGCTTGCGTTTTCTGCAAAAACAGCTTCATTATAATTGATAGTAATAAGCAAATTTTAAATAAATAAAGCGGAGGAATGCTAAACAGTAAAATGTTTATAGAGGAATTGTTAATATAACGACAGATTAAATAATCGCCAAATTTACTGTTTCACACTCATTTATAATCTTATTGCATTTTTTTTCATGCTTGATTGAGGGCTCATTCAGAATTTCTAGAATGTCTCTTATTGTAAAATATTAAACAATTACACCAAATAGTTATTGAATATCGTTGAATAGTAATCAATGATTTGTTTAGTACCAGTGCACACTCAATACAATTTATGAAATTTTTGACTGTTGAATATACATATATATATATATAATATAATTAAATAAAAGATTCTAAGTAGTATATATATATATATACAACTTAGAATCTTTTATTTAATTGATCAATTAAATGAGGAACTATCAATGGTTTATCAATTAAATAATGAATTATCTTTCAGTAATATCTTTTTTATTATTATTTTTATTTATTCAATATTTTTCTTCACTATTATTTTTATCTAAAACACTTTAAAGAAATTTATCTGCAAAAATAAGTCCTTTATATATCCAATTTATAAAATCAAGCCCCTAATTCAAACTAGCAATTGCTTCCTATATTTCTTGATAATTTAAAAATTTATTTTCAAAATAAAATGTCGTTTTCTGAAAACCTTATGAAGCGCCTACTTTGGGAATAAAAGAAGTCAGATTCTCGTGCACAAGTAAAGAAAAAAACGTCGCCAATTCAGTAGTCATAGATATCAATTTGTGTATCCTATTATGCAAACAAACTTCTTAAAAAACCATCTTTGGTGCAATAATTTATGTGTCAGCCGCCATCGACGCTTTTGTCTGAATTTATCCTTTCAAAATAAATTTATAGTTAGTTAAAGAATCATTTTTTGGATGAATAATTTTATTGCAAAATTCCAAATCCATGCACAAGTCAATGAAGTACAATATGTATTGGGACTTTCCTGACTTCAATTTAGTTTGGGTAGTTTGCTTTGGTATTCATTAATACGATTTATTTCTTTGAGCTTTTCACTGAATGTTAAACCCAGCGGAAAACTTGTCAATTACTTTGCACTGCAACTTTGTACTTTGTCGTTTGAATGTTCTATTCAAATATCGTTTGAAATGAAATGGAAATTTATTGAGATGAGCCCTTTTTCCGTATTCGTGTAGTTAAATAAAAGACTTGAAATCCCCAAAGTTAAATTTAGCTCGTTCTACCCATTTTTCACGATTTTAAATCTTAAGAAATCCGTATGCTTTATTTTAATATGATTCAAAATGTAAACATTTGCCGTACAATTTTTGGGCTGTCATGTCTGCTTTTTTAGTGTTCTGTTTCCAAGAATATTTTACTCCAAACGTAAAAGGTATTCTAAATCAAATCCTCGTTAGATTGAATTTGTTTGTATTATGTTGATTACAATCTTAAGAGTTTATTTCGATAGATAGTATTTATTTAAGTTATTTTATTCTCGGAGTTAGTTCAATTCTATTCAATTCTTTACTTGCATACCAAATTCTCCTTTAATATTTATAAAAATATTTAATTTTTAAACATTAAAAAGAAAGCTATTCTATAGAATAAAAATATTTAGAGAGCTGTTTATTATAATGAGTTATTTTAAATTATATATATGTTATTATATCCTAACTTTTAAAATGAAAAATATTTTTTTGTATTTATATTATGGATTATTTTTCAAATATCTGAACATACCTTATTAGCAGTTAATTAATGCTTAAATTATTTCCATATGTATTTTTAATATTGTTATTTTAAGCTTAAAATTCTTTTAGTTATTTTTCAAAAAATTCTTTAAAATATGAATTCTTTAAATTTTAGATGTTTTAAAACATCATATACAATGTCTTGTACTATTATATCCTAACTTATAAAATGAAAATTTTTTTGTAGATTAAGATTATGGATTATTTCTAAATTATCTTCATTATAACTTTACAACAGTTTTAGTAAAAAGCTTAATTGATATGAATACATATTTTTAGTATTTTTATTCTAAGCTTAAAATTGTTTAGTTATTTTTTTTAAAAATTCTTTATTTATATAATGGATTTCAGATGTTTTAAAACATCATATACAATGTCTTGTATTATTATATCCTATATTTTAAATTGCAAAACATTTTTGGACTAAGATTATGGATTATATTTAAATTATTTGGATATGCCTTTTTAACAATTTTTGTACAATGCTTAAATTATTTGAATATGTCTTTTTAGTATTGTTACTTTAAGCTTACAATTCTTTAATGGTTTAAAAATGTGTACTTTATTTTATAATAAATTATAAATGCTTTAATTCGTAACAATGTCTTTAGTACAACAATGCAATTTATTCTTACATCCTGACTTGCAAAATGAAAAACATTTTTTTTGAATTTAGAATATGGATTATTTTTAAATAATGTGGATATGCCATTTTAACAGTTTTAGTGAAATGCCTAAATTATCTGAATATGTCTTTTTAATATTGTTATTCTAAATTTTAAAGTCTTGAATTGCTTTATTTTACTCTACAATATAATGGATTATAAATGTTTTTATTTACAACAATGTCTTTTATTCTTACATCCTGACTCGCAAAATGAAAAACATTTTTTGAATTTAGATTGTGGATTATTTTAAAATTATCTGGATATGCTTTGTTAACAGTTTTAGTGCAATGTTTAAATTATTTAAATATGTCTTTTTAAGATTGTTATTTTAAGCTTAAAATTCTTTAATTGTTTAAAAATGTGTGTTTTATTTTATAATAAATTATAAATGCTTTAATTCGCAACAATGTCTTTAGTACAACAATGTCTTTTATTCTTACATCCTGACTCGCAAAATGATAAACATTTTTTGAATTTAGATTGTGGATTATTTTAAAATTATCTGGATATGCTTTGTTAACAGTTTTAGTGCAATGTTTAAATTATTTAAATATGTCTTTTTAAGATTGTTATTTTAAGCTTAAAATTCTTTAATTGTTTAAAAATGTGTGTTTTATTTTATAATAAATTATAAATGCTTTAATTCGCAACAATGTCTTTAGTACAACAATGTCTTTTATTCTTATATTCTGACTTGCAAAATGAAAACATTTTTTTGAATTTAGATTATGGATTATTTTAAAATTATCTGGATATGCTTTTTTAACAGTTTTAGTGAAATGTTTAAATTATTTAAATATGTCTTTTTAATATTGTTATTCTAAATTTTAAATTCTTGAATTGTTTAAAAATGTGTGTTTTATTTTATAATAAATTATAAATGCTTTAATTCGCAACAATGTCTTTAGTACAACAATGTCTTTTATTCTTATATTCTGACTTGTAAAATGAAAAACATTGCTTGAGTTTCACTTGAGCTCACAAAATAGCTTAATATGATGTAAACAAACAAGGAAATAAGCTTTGCTTTTCCCATTTTAACCAAATATTATACAACTTTATTGACAAAAGCTCGTGTATTTTTATCTTTTAATATTATTTAAGTTTCTTTTTTTCTTTCTTTTTACTTCTTAGGTTTTGAATTGCTCTTCATAAATAATTCATGGACTCTCTCATCTTGTAAATGCTTTTACAGAAGAAAAAAATTATGGCTTTAAGTAACATAATAGAAATTGAATGATTTACTTTTGCATGGTTCTTTACAAAACAAAACAAAAAAGATGGAAGTAGCAAAAATTTAAATACACGATCGAAACAATACATCTTCTTTATGATGATATGAATAAATAAAGGGCTTTACTTTATGGTTTTAGATGATTCATGAAATGCATTATCTCCGGTTTTGTTCGTAGTAAAATAATTCCTAAAATTTGAATTTTAAATTTTGTTCTTATCATACTTTAATAAATGTTACGTATACCCAAGAGAAATAAATAACTTATTAAAATAGATTTGCTTGGTTAAGTTTAATATGTGGAGAAGCTTCATAAAATAAATGTACTGGTATAGTATGGAACTAGAACTGACCGAGACGCACTGGGGAAATTACCTCAGGACATGCGAAATAAAAGGCGAGTCATGACAAAAAAAGAGTTAAGTGTGTAGTGAAAAGGCAGATTGAGGAAGGCAGAGACAGATTAAGTGTGCTATGATGTGTACTGCTCTTCTCAAACGTGATTTACTCTACTTTACGCAGCTGAGCTGTAACACCGGGTGGGGTGGGGGGTCGCCTGGACATATTGGCATTGGCAGAAACATATAATGTATGCTGCGCTTTACTCTACTCTATGAGATGAACTGTAAAACTGGTTGGAGGGTTGACGGGATCCATTGCATTGGCCCTCTGCTCATCTTTGATTTACTCTACTCTACAGATCTGAGCTGTAAATCTGAGTGGAGTGTCACTTGGATCAATTGGAAAGCGTGAGCATTGGCACAGATATATGGAGGGAGCTGTGCTATGCGCTTCTTTGCTCATCTGTGATTTAATCTACTGTACAAAATTGAGCTCTAAAACTTGGAGGGTCACCTGGATCCATTGGAGAGGAGCGTCAGCATTGGCAGAGGCATATGAAGTTGTGATGTACTGTGCACAACACTGCTCATCTGTGCTTCACACTACTCTCCTGAGTTGTAAAACTGGGTGGAGGGTCGGTTGAACCAATGGAGAGCGTCAGCATTGGCAGAAACAGAAGAAGCTACCACAGTTCAGCAGAGCAGCGCATAGCCGCTCTGCTCAACTGTGCTTTATTCTAATCAACTGTGCTTTACTCTACTCTACTGAGCTGTGTTGTAAAATTGGATGGAGGGTCGCTAGGCCCGTTGAATAATAACAGCATTGGTAGAGACAGATGAAGTGTGCTGTGTTGTGCGCTGCTCTGCTCATCTGTGATTTACTCTATTTTATTGAGCTGAGTTGTAAAACTGGTGGAGGATAACCTGGACTCCTCATCATCTACGCATATTCCTGTCATCCGCGCATGTGACACGCTTTAATCCAATCCGAGGCAGTCCATTATTTGAAACAAAAATTACTTTTAAACAAAACAGTATATTTTCTGAAAGACATATTCGGGAAAACGTTGCTTCCAAATGGAATATAAATAACTTCTGTTGCAGGTATCAATATTAGGGGGCATTCGTGTACCAAGCATATGAGATGGTGATTCGAAACCACTAATAAAATCCTTGTCAGAAATTAGAAGACTTGGTGGCGACAGTTATAATTCCTGTTATGGCGTACAAACATGAGACAGTTATCATTATAAATCATCTCGGATATCATTATTATTCCTGTATTCGTGATGCATGGGAGAAGATATGACATAATATATAAAAATAATATAAGAAATAATATAATATATTTTTATATTGTATTTATAGAACATGAGATTACAGAGAATTTAAGTATAGATTTAAATCAACACAGATATTATGTATTTAGACATTTAAGTGAAGATTTCATCGTAAATGATGAAAAAAAGACACATGCTTAAATAAAATTTAATAATTTTTTTTAATTAAATTCAGGCCCTTGATAGGTGAAGGGCGATTCATAAGATGTAAATTTAGAACTTTGCTAAGTTCAAAAGCATGATCATTCTTATTATTTTCAAAGTTGCGTCAGATAATAAATCCATTTTAAATAATAATATTTAAAATTTCTCAATCTAGCATTAGCTTCGATTTTAATGTCTTATAGAAGTATAATAAGTACTTCGATGATTTTTGAACAATAATCATGAACATTTTTTAACAATAATGATGATTTGAAAAATTTTTCAATCATTTTTTTTTCAATGCAGCTGGCAAACAGACATGGACGTCTTTGGATGCCTATAAGGGCTGCACCGATGTTACTCACTTTGCATTACCCAGGGGGCGCGTGTAACTTGATAGTAAGCCACGGACGCGGAGTAACAATGCCCCCCGCAACGCTCTACGATCCTATTAGGACCGGGACCTACGGCTTAAAGTGGATTCCGAACCACTACAACACCCCTGGGCAAAGCCGGTATTCGAACCCGATACTTGTGGTACCGAACGCCAGAGCGCTAGCCATTCGGTCATCAGGCCCCTTTTTTTATCGAAGGCCCCTTTTTTTTCAATCATATATATCATTAATATGTATAGATACCATTTAATCTCCTTTGAGATTTATTGAACTTGAGTGTTAAAATTAAATTAAATGCAGTAAATGTTATATAACTTGCTTTTAATATTATAATACTTTTAAACTCCAATCATCCCTAATTCTTGTTTTTAACTATTAATCCGTGTTTTAAGATCCTAAAACCCTTTTAAACTAAACTCTAGTATAGTTTCATCAAACATTTTTAACAACTGATTTTTTTTTCAATAACACCTCATTTATTTCGATAACTAAAAATCAGAAAAAAATTCATAATAATTCAAACTAAATTAATAATTATTAAATTTTATTAAAAATTTAAATTCCTAATTATTAAAATTTTTAACAAGACCTTGTGACAAAACTTCCTATAACATTAAAGTAAAGAAGGAAATACTTTTATTAATAAATAAATAAATAAAATAAAAATCAGCATTTAAGAGACCAAATTTTTGAATGAACAGAATAAATTATTAATTTAATGCAATTTTTTTTAAATGAATCCAAGTTTCACTAAATTATTAGATTTCATTTATTTTTATAAGTCCTTTTATTTATCAATCTTATTAAGATTTTAGTAACCAAATTTGATATGAATTATCACTTTGTCCTTTAATCATGTAATTATTTTTTATTTTGAAGATGAATATTACAAGGATCAGAATAATTTCAATTTAATATAAATAAAAATAATAGTCCTTCATCATAAATTATTCCTTTTAACATCAAGATATGCGTAGTAATTTATTTAAATATTTTTATTAAATATGTTTGAAAAATATCGTGAGAACAAACAAAGTTTTGAATAAATTCGGAAAAGAATAAGTATGTTTCTACGAATTTGAGACAAAAGAATTTCTATGATAAATTTATATCTATCATAATAAAATTCAAAATATCATTACTTTATGCACGAAGAAATGAGTTTAAATTTAAATCTTAAAATCCTTCCTTTGATCTCGTATATTCTATTCACAATATTAAAAAATAATAATAAATAAAACACACTTATAAAAGATTCGAAGATTGTTTTCCTGATAACTCCAGTGATGTTCTTAGAAAATGGTATGCAAATGAAGGAAATCAAAAAGGAATTTGTTTTACTTCCATTGTCCGACTACGAAAATATTTCCGAAAGTAAGAAAAGATTTTTCTTAAGAAATAAGACTCCTTTTTGAATATTAAATTTTTAGAAATATTTTAGAATTTATCACATTAAAAGTAACAATTGTAAAAATGAAGCTCTAGCTAGTTAGCTCTGCATCTTGCAAGTAGGTAAAAATTCTAAAAAAAATGAAAAATTGCACAAATTCTAAAAACAGCAAACGCAAATACTAAAAGCATTCTAAAAAAATGAAAAAAAAAATTAATCGTATATACAGGATATCCATAAAATTTAGAATTTAATGAAAGATCAAAATTTATAACAGCAATATTAAACAAACAAAGAAAAAAAATTTCAACAAAGGGAATTAATTATGAAATTAAGGAATCAGATTTAAAATTAAAATTTTGTATCATCACCAAACTGTTTAAGCAAATAATTAAATTATATTAAGTGACTTTCTGTGAAAACAAAATCCAATTACATATATCTCAAAATATTCATCAGTTTAATCATAAATCTTGAATATCCAATTTTACCCCACACAAAAGATTCATTTTTCATCTTATGTCTATAGGTGAATAAAGTCCTATTTGTTGAAATTTAATATCAATGAGTTATATGAATCTTTATATTTCGTATGATTCTTATTAATAGAATATAATTATATATGTATGTATTTCACGTATGCTATCAGAAATTTTTGAATTTTAATTGAATTATATTTTTACTATATATTTAAGAAATTAGATTTAAATCTAACATTTTGGTATAACTATATAAGAAAATTATTAAATGATATCAAACAACTTCTATAAAAGAAAATCGTATTACATATATTTCGAAATATTTACCAGTTTAATCTTGAATCTCGAATATCCTATTTCATCCCATACAAAAGATTCATTTTAGCAGAATCTTATGTGCGATATGAGTAAAGTCCTATTTGTTGCTAAATGAATCTTTATATTACGTACGATTCTTATTAATAGAATATTATAAGTGTGTATATTTCCCGTACACTATCAGAAAAGTTTGAATTTTAATTGTATTAGGTTTCAACTATAGATTTAAGAAATCTTTAAGTTTTGAATCACTTTGATTTTTAATCTTTGAGTTTTGAAAAATTAGAAGTTTTGAATAACCGCTATCAAATATTTTAAACAGCAAATAATTAAATTATATTAAGTGACTCTCTGTAACAAAAATAAAACCATACATATATACCGAAATATTCACCAGTTTTATCTTAAATCTCGAATATCCAATTTCATCCCACACAAAAGATTAATTTTAGCAGAATATTATGTCTGTATATGTGTAATGTGTTTTGAGTTCTATTTGTTGAAATTTGCTATTTATATTTCTATGTGAAACTTTAGAATCGGTACAATACTTATTATTAGAAAGTAGTTTTTTTCACACAAAAGATTCGTTTTAGCAGAATCTTATGTCTGTATATGTGTAATGTGTTGAGAGTTCTATTTGTTGAAATTTGCTATTTATATTTCTATAGTGAATCTTTAGAATCTGTACAATACTTATTATTAGAAAGTAGTTTTTTTCACACAAAAGATTCATTTTAGCAGAATCTTATGTCTGTATATGTGTAATGTGTTGAGAGTTCTATTTGTTGAAATTTGCTATTTATATTTCTATGTGAATCTTTAGAATCTGTACAATACTTATTATTAGAAAGTAGTTTTTTTTTTCACACAAAAGATTCATTTTAGCAGAATCTTATGTCTGTATATGTGTAATGTGTTGAGAGTTCTATTTGTTGAAATTTGCTATTTATATTTCTATATGAATCTTTAGAATCTGTACAATACTTACGAATCTGATTCATTTTAGCAGAAATATGTCTGTATATGTAATGTGTTGAGAGTTTATTGAAATTCTGATATTTATAAATGAATCTTTAGTTTTTTATTATTTAGTTTTTTTTCACATATTCAAAAATCTTATGTCTGTATATGTGTAATGTGTTGAGAGTTCTATTTTTGAATTTTATATGAATCTTTACGAATCTGTTCAAAATTATTAGAAAGAGTTTTTTTAAGCTATCAAAACTAATTGATATAAAAAATCTTTGATAAAAAGTCATCACCTCCGAAATTATGTTATGTGACTTTTTAAAAAATGAAATTATATTACATATGTTTAAAAATATTAATCAATTTTGATAATAATGTAAATAACAATAAAAAATGCATCAGAAATTTTATAATATTTGATTTTATTTTAACACAATTCACAAATTTTCTTTAATAACTGAACTCATTAATTTACATGATACATCAAAATAACAAAATGATGAAAACATTTAATCATCAATAAAAAAAAAGAAGCAACATTTACAATAATGGCATGTCATTTTTTATGAATACTTTTTATAGTGAAATGTTGTACTACATAATGTATTAAATTATCACATAGATTAAAATTGACATGTATTAATATGTATGAAACACCACTATAAATAATCAGTGATGGATTTTTTAAGAAAAGTTTATTTCTTGATAGAAAAAAAAACTAAAAATATGGCACTGTTATTCTATAATTTGGTATTTGTTTTTTGCTATGGATAATAATATATATAAATTCCATTCGATAACCATTTAAATTTTTACAGAACAAACAATGCATTTTTTATATCGCGTTATATACATTTTATGTGAAAAAACAGTTTCAATTATCTCCGTCACCTTCCCAACAAGTAGATAATTTGATCATTTCGAATTAAAATCGCTGCAACAAACATCCATATCAACCACGTGCTACTCAAAGCATGTGAACCTGCAAAACAAAAGGTACATTTTAAAAAAAGTTATTTTTAAAAAATCAAAATTACTTTTTCTTCAATATAATTGTGGGGTGTTTTGTGGGGCACAGCTGGACAACAAATAATCACATAGCAATACTCTATCGGGAAAGAAGATGATACGATAGGGGAGGTAACTCATTGCATTCTCACGGACACTTTTCATTTTATACACTGAGTCAACGGTAGTAATATGGCTAATTCTACTAATGCGGAACTAGTGAATATGCATCTGTTCTACTAAGCTGTCGAGTATAGTGGGCGAGTGGTACAGCACTGGTACACGCAACTGTAAGTGACGAGTAGTACTTGGAAACCGCTTGGAAAACTGCATTACCTGAAAGGTATTATTTCCAGAAAGCCATTATGAACTGCCTATGGTGAAGATTATGCTGGTACAATACAATCACAGTTCCAATACACGATCAGACACGATGAAAGTTCATGAAATACACGATCAGAGTTCAACGTGCACCATGCTGCTATGCGTGATGATTTTTATGTGAAAATGGCACGCGTCCATACTTATTTTTATTACTGTTGACCACGTTATTTTTGTTGATATATATTGATTAATGAGTTACGTATTTACTTACGTAATGTCCTTTTATTCCTAGGGCTTTCTATCATGCCAGTAAAGCCTTTTCAACCTTGTATTGCTCTGGGCTAAGTCATCAAGATGGATCCTACTACTTCAAGAAATTTGTATACTTGATGTAGAGATCCCTGTAATTGTTTATTGTGGTGATAATACAAAATGTCCCACTCAATATGAAGCTATATATTTCTAGATTCTGCTGTACAACACCAACGAAACTACACAATCTTAATAAGCAGATTTATCTCATTTTGATTTAAGAACTACATAAAATGTATCTGTGGTAAGTAAAGCACTAGGGGGCTAATACAAGACGGATCACAAATTGGTACAATATTTAATTACCCTAATATAAGTTCTTCAACCAATATTTTTATATTTTTTAACCTCTATATTACCTAAATATGTTAACAGTTTGTGTCCATCTTTAATAGAATCAGAGTTATCACTATTTAAATTTCTATTGAAAGTTCAGTGGTTTTTCAGAATGTTTATATGTTTTAACAAAGAAA